>CAIGRF010413095.1:9920-21549 GCA_903798235.1 Fraxinus ornus
CGACATTTTAATATTAATATCTACTTTTTGGTATTTGTATGCATTGAATTAATGTTATTCGACAGCTAGTTATTTATATATTTTTGAATTGGGCTACGTTAATTTGTAAAAGTTACGAATGAAATGTCATTAGTTATATTTATGTAGTGTTGCTGTAAATGTTAAAAAATTTAATTATAGCATGGAACCGAAAGGAACCGACTCGAACCGAACCGAACCCGAACGGTTCCATAATTACATTTGGACCCGACGGGTCCATTTATTAAATACCCGAAAATTTTGGAACCGAGCAGAACCGAATCGAACCGATCCACGGACAGCCCTAGTTGAAAATGAGTAGAAGAATAGGAATAAAAATTTTAATATGTACCAAACAGGGGCTATGTATATAGTTATAGGTCCTGCTTGGAATAATGAACTGTTTCCAAAGAAATTTTTATTCCCAAAAGCCCACAGCTACAAATTAATACCTGGCTGAGTATTTTGTTCCTGAAAGGCCCAACAACGAAGTGATCCCTTGCCGAGAAGTTGTTAATCATCTGTTGCTGCTCTGAGGACTTGTTGATTTAGTCAATGAAAATGTTCATTTTGACTCAATAGAGGTACATTCTAAAATATCAACCTTCTCGGGTTCTAAATGAAGACTCAGTGAGAAACGCAGTTTTAAGGCATTATTTGCTTGTTCAGACAGGTAGGTGAAACAGTTTTATCTGTTTGTTCTTAAATTTTTTATTTGATGCGTGCATTGTGAGGCAGGCTGAAGGCTCCAGCAGAAAAGCTCGACAAGATTGGATTGTGGATCCTATTTCATAGCTAAGGGGATAAAGATAAAAAGGATACCCCGCCGGAACAAAATGATACACAAAAGAAAAAAGACATTCAATCATTTTATTTTGTTTGTATAAGCGAAGAAAAAGATTTGAAGATTTTAACTGAGGAAGCTGAATGCATTGATCTAGCTATGGAATGGTACTTTCACTCGCCCTAGGTATTCAATTCAATCCCTTTCCCTATAGCCCCTTTAGGGTTCTTGTTTAATTCGAGGTTATAAAGTGCTCTCTTTAGGCTGCAAAGAGAGATAGAATGCTTTTGGAACATGAATTATCGGCACCTTGAACTATACTGTCGGAACTGTGCAAGACACTCTCCTTAAAGCATTGAACCCCTTCCTTGTTTGTGGTGCTCCCTCTATCCTAGTGGGAATGACTAGTGGATTAAAGCATTGAAAGAGGTGGAGCAGGGGTTTCTGGATATAGCTTTAACTCCTCAAGGTAAATTACAGTAATCACAATGAGGAAGCGTTGGATTATTATGTAGTTTTGCCCTTGGGTTTGGGAAACTCCCTTGTGGGCTTGTATTATGTTATTCCTTCGTAAAATCTCTGATGGAGTGCCCTGAAACAATTCTTCCATTTAGACCTTTTTGTTTTCTCCAATAAACCATAACATCCCCATTGCACCTTGCTAGTGTGAAATTATTGAATTTTTTAGCTTAATTATGTGTATTAAAGGGCAAGACAGTATGGAATGCATATTATCTCTTTGACGGTAGTAATTATGAAAGCATTTTTTCCTTCCATATATTGTTATATTTGATCCTTTGCTGCACGTGCATGTAATTCTTGCTCTCATACATTGCCCGTTTTGTTGCACAATTTTCCTTTCCCTGTTTTTCTGGTTGATCATACTCTGGTATGAAGCTTTAAACAAAGTTATTGGGAGGCACAGGTGACAGGGATAAAAGTGAAAGAAGCAAAGACAGGGGAAGGGAGCGAGACGATAAGAAGAGAGACAGGCACCGGAGTAGGAGTCGAGAACGGGACAGACAGAGAGATAGAGATCGGGGCTACGAGTATGATCGAAATAGAGAATATGGACGGGAGCGAGATCGTGATAGGGACCGCAGCAGGTACCGCGTTTGAGTAATGTATTGAACCTTCTGTCGTGTGCGTTTATGGACGAAAATGTGTTGCAATTATGTCAGTAAAATACATTTATGTTTTCCATTTTAACATCAACAATCTAAAGTTGGTGCAAGTTTTCTTGGGATTGCAGGCTTGTGAATGAATAAATGGATTTCGAACCATGTATTTACATATTATTTTTAATCATTTTTCTAACCTTAATGAATATTTATATTCCCAAAAGAAGATACGTTAATCTCTTAACTAAGTTAAAAAATGATAAACCTCAATTTTTTTAGTATCAATAAGATTTTTTTGACTGTTTCAAGAATCTTATTGGTAATCAACTTATATGCTTGTAATCTGATCTGTGAATTCTATATTTACTAAATCTTCAATTCAAATATTTAGTATCTTAACAAGATCTAGTTTCTAGATAAGCTGAATTTATGAATATTATATCTAAATTATTGTTTGACTTGTCGTGTATAATATATGTCTAAAATTAGCAGTGTTATAAAATGTGTCATGCGTGGCGATGTGTGGAGGCCAAGTTATGGGCTAGGCGAGGCATGTGTAAAAAAGCGTAAAAAGGCGTTTTCTTATTTTAATATTATTTAATTTTTAATCAATTAAAAATAGTACTTACTAAACATTTAAAATATATTTATAGGAACTTTATAAATTTTCTCAAAGTTTCCAACAAAAATATAAAAATACAAAATAATAAGTAAATAGTATAAGAACATAAATTTTATCTAACTTTTTATCAGATTCCAATTCAATAACATCTTCTTCATCTAATTCGTCATCCGTGTCTTCTGATACAAAATCCTCTTCGTCGTGCTCCTTTATTTCATTTTTAACATTTAATAATTTTTAACTTCAGAGAATTATATAAAAAAAAAGTAATGATAATGCACGTCAAGACACGCATAATTGCGTCTAGGTGCGCATTAGCAGTCAACAATTATCGTTGACCGTTAAATAAGGCGCCAAACTACTAAATTGGTCTCGCATCACGCCAAGGAGTGTCTAGGCGGCCGCCTAAACGCGCATTTTAGAATACTGAAAATTAGTAGTAGTTAGAGAATATTCTAAAGATTTGTGGATAGTCTCAAGTTGAGAACAAAATTAGTTAAACGTGAATTGGAGGAGCCATTTGATGCGTAATGACTGTGCAGGGCTAGAAAGCTACTTTTAGTTGTTTTTAAATTCTATGGATAAAAACAAAATTGTAATTCAAGTTGCTTAAATTTATATTCTGAGTCGCACAAGATTTGATACGAATTGAATTTAAAATAATATGTAAATTCCTCATATTTACTTAGTTCATGTTTGTTGCAGATTTTTTAAAATTAATTTTGCATTTGAATATATGACTTTTCCTTACTTTTTAATCACACGTTCTTTAAAAATTTAATACAAAGCTTATTCTTAAAAATTTCTATCAAACAAGCCCTTACTATAGAATCAAAATTATTTTTAAGTTTACGAGACATTTTTAAATAGAAGTTTCTTTCAAAAGATGTCAATATGTGCAAAACAAGAATGGTAATAAAAAGGGATAATTAGCACATAACTTCCATAACTTTCACTATTATTGTGAAAATCGTCGTTACCTTTCATTTTTTTGACATTTTTATTTTTATTTTGACATTTCATTGTATAAAATGTCATTTTCATCCATTTTTCAATTAAAAGATGTGAAATGACTAATATATTCTTCTATTTAAATTCAAAAAAAAAACTAAAAACATATCTTATAGGAAATGACGAATATACCTTGCCATTTAAATAAAAATATTTTTTTCTAATGTTAATTTTTTAATAAATTATTTGAGATTCGTTTGCACTTTTTAAGTTTTTAAATAAATTATTTAGGACTCGTTTGCAATTTTTTTTTTTAAAGATTAATTTATAATTTGTTAATAATTTATTTAGGATTCATTTGCACTTTTTTTAAAAAAAAAATTGGGATTATAGTTGCAATTAATTCTATTTTTTTTTATTTAAATATGATGGTATATTTCTCATTTCATGACTTTTTATTGAGAAGTTAGATGAAAATAAATAAAAATGATGGTTTGCACAATCAAAGATATAATTTAGGATGAAAATTCCAAAAAAAAAAAAGAAAAAAGAAATAAAAGGTAGGGACATTTCCACGATAATAATGAAATGCATGGACATTATGTACTAATTACCATTTTAATAATTAATTTGGGATTCGTTTGCACTCTTTTAAAGATATAATTTAGGATGAAAATCAAAGATATAATTTAAGATGAAAATTCCAAAAAAAATAAAAATAAAAATTGAAAGGTACGGACGTTTTCACAATAATAATGAAATTTAAGAACATTTTGTACTAACCACCCTTTTAATAATTTATTTGACACTCGTTTGCACTCTTTAAAATAAGTAAATTATGATTACAATTATTTTTTTTTTCTTTTCCTTTTTGTTTTGTTTAAACATAAGGGATACTCATCATTTCACAATTTTTAATTGAGAAACTCGATGAAAATGATCTTTTACACATTAAAAATGTATAAATACGAGTGAAAATGTCAAAAAAATGAAATGTAAGGATGTTTTACACAATTATAGTAAAATGTAAGAACGTTATGTGTTAATTACCCTAATAAAAAGTATGAAAGTGTTTAGAGGTCAAAAAATTGATGTGGCAAAATCAATCAGGTTTCATAAATAAAAACAACAATCATGCTAAATATATATCGTCTTTTACATCATTGTTTACATTATGTCACATGACAGCACAACATTGGTCAGTTTAATAAAAAAACCTTTTACCACCTACAATTTTTTGAAAATATGGATGATGTCAAAATGAGTGTACATCAAAGAATATACACTTAGCATTATTGTAAAAACAACAATTAGTTTGGCAGCCTAAAACATCAAATCATACTCCCACAAACTTCGATAATTTTAGGTATACAACATTTAACATTATTTCTTCTGTAAGTTTCTGTCTGCAAAAGCATGTTTGTAAGATATTTATAAATAGTTTAAATTATAAATAGATAAGAATGAGTGATAAATAAGTCGATAATCTTTGCGAGTTCATCGAAATATGTCAATAAAAAGTAATTTAAATATTTTAAACTGCTTTTAAACATGAAACAAATATAGATTAACCCAGTGAACTTCTCATTTTACTTTTTATTGACGGGAAATTAGGTTGAAAGGCTATTTCTAGTGGTGGCAATCGAGTCGAGCGGCTCGTACTGAAGCGACCCACAAGCCGCTCGGGCTCGTCAAAAAACGAGCCCCATGCTTTTTTTTTTAAAATTTAATAGAAGGATAGTTAAAAAAAAAAGTAAAAAAAATTCAAAAAAGGCTAGCCACGAGCCGAGCAGCTCGGCTCGGTTCGCTAGAGACAAGCTCGTGGGCCAAGTTGAGCTCGCCCACAAGCAACGAGCTGAGCAGAAG
Source organism: Fraxinus ornus (assembly GCA_903798235.1). NCBI lineage: Eukaryota > Viridiplantae > Streptophyta > Magnoliopsida > Lamiales > Oleaceae > Fraxinus > Fraxinus ornus. The sequence goes on from CAIGRF010413095.1 coordinate 15,283, forward strand.
CTCGGCTAGTTTTATAATGAGCCACGAGCTCGAGCTCGAGGGCAACGAGCCGAGCCGGCTCAACTCGTTTGCCACCCCTAGTCCTATTTCTTTTATTTTTTTAATATTAACAAATACTTTACTTTCGTGGTGGGTTGATTAGGGGAAAAATACTGATAAATATCACATAAAAGGTATTTAGTAAATTTAAAATCGTATATTAGGGTGTTAATATATAAATATTTTGCACGTCATTTATCTTTACTTGTATATAGTAAAATAGGGTTTACGGGCATATTTACCACAAAACTGATGTAATTCGTTCCAGGAAGCTTGCTTTATTTATTTATTTGCCAAATATGAAACTCGAAGACCTATAATATCAAGGAAATGACTGTTGGGCTTTGTGGAGCCTAGTTTTATTTGATCTAGTTGACGACCCGATCCGACCTGAATAATGTTGCATGGTTTTTAATTGGAGTTTTTTTGAGGCTTAGTCCATGAGAGCCCCGGCTTGGGCCGGAATTTCTTTTGGCCCGTTTTGTGGCCCATTGTGAATCATGTGCGCACGATATAGAAAACCCAATTTTGGTAATTAGGGCTCTTTTTGATAAACAGAGAAAAAAAGTTGTACGGCCGCACTTTTGTATTCTTCCCTGATAATAGTGAAATCCCTGCAACTCCGTGGATGTAGGCAAATTGGTCGAACCACATAAATATTATCTTGTGCATCTGATTGTTTTTCTTTTGGCGTGTGTTTTCTCCATTTTGTTTCTCAGGGATTGGGAATTTCGGGTTGATACCGTACAACGACAAGATCATCAAAGTGCTTCCAATCTTGATGTACGTGTTAGTCATTAAGAGTGGATATAGTTCTATTTGGTTTTAGTTCTAAGAGAAGTGAACCAATTTTTTTTTTTTTTTTTGATAATGGAATATTCGAATGATTTTTTTAAAGCTATGGAACCATACCAGAATCGAACTATTCTGTTTTGGTTTGGTTTGCTTTAGTTCTAGTTTCATTACTGATTGAAAAAAATAGAAAGAACATTTTAGGAAGAAGAATCAAAGGTTAAGACTTCAATTTTATAAATTCAAGTGACGACAGACGATAGTTGTTGGTCTCCATATGAGAGTTGGTGTATAAATTGACAAAAAGAGAGAAAATTATAAATGAATTATGGTTTTCAGTTTCCACATTTAGAAATGAGAAATCGAAAGCACATGACCTTTTTGTCCCGATTTTCAATTAAATTTTGTGTCTTTTTTATGTGAATTGACATTCACTAATTTGTGTGCGTGTGTACATACATGTGTGTGTGTATAAAATTTAAATATTGAGTTTGGTTCTTCATTTCAGAACTAAAACCTAATAATTTTCAGTTCTAAAAACCAAAATCACTAATTTTTTTACAGAATCGAATCGAACCGCTCTTTTGTGTTTGATTTTGGTTTGATTTGGTCATTTTGTCCACCCATACTAGCCATAATTCCATAAGTTTTACAACTCTTTCTTACCTAAGCGAATCTATGAAGACGGTGACCGCTTTAAGTCGGAACACCTAATGGCTACCTTTGTCTTTATCAAGCTCGTTAATCGACTCTTAGAAATTGCTCTTGGCCGGCGACTACTTCTTGGCGGTAAGTTTCAATATTTGGTGCGGTCGAGCTCGCATGCTTCCATTTGTGTTTTCATATACCAGAGTTGTTCTCCCTCATGTGTTTATTGAAGACCCGGCCCAGTGTGTTTTTAACTTTTTTTAAGGGTACCTTTCCACGTCACAGTGTCAACTAACAGGTAAAGCCAAAGGTACAACCAGCAAAATTCTATATATATTTAGCCTACTTTTTATTATTTATTTAAAAAAACTTGAACATATAATTATTTAGGAGCACAGTATAAATTTCAATCTCAATCTTCCCGCTTCTCCACCAATACATTCCAAAAAAACATATTAGTCCTTATTTAATTGTTTGCAGAAAGTAAAAAGTAATAAATTTTTTTAATACGAAAAATAATAAAATAAAACATCTCTTTGCTTTAATGATGTCATGAAATAATGCTATGTGTACATTAGGGCAAAGCCCCTTGACCAGGCTCAAAGCCAGGCCAAGGGACAGGGGCCAGCCCTCCCTCCAATAGGGGGGCGCCACGTGCGCCCCCTGTCACTGGGCCTGGCTTTGAGCCTGGCCCAGTAGCACAACTCGTGTACATTATGCTTGACATCATCATTGTTGGCAAGATTTGACTGGTGAATTCTTTTTTTTTTTTTTTAACTGGTCAATAGGGTGTTGCTATGTGGTAAAATGTAAAAAATAATGTGTATGTAGCATGATTGTGATATCATGATAGGTGTGAATTTAGGGGGCTGGCTTCAGTCCAACCGTGTTAGTCCGGCTTAAGTTTTATTAGTATATGTCCCTGTTCATAAGCGTTAATTACTTGATTGGTCACTGAATTTTGCAGTAAGGCTTTCAGTCACTAGATTTCAAAAGTTTCCCCATTAGTCTGAACTACGCAAAACGCAATCGCATCCATCACTCACTCAACGGGGCGGTTAAAAAATTGATGAATTTGCCGACATGGCTGATGGGATTGAGTACGTGACAATCTATTTCCATTTGGCTTCTATATTATTAGCAACTTAAAAATTGAGTGGTAGATTGGATAATGAATTATAAAGTGTAGTGATTAATGGGGTAATTTTTGAAAGAGTCCATACAAGAGGGAAATACTGATTAACAGGGTAATTGTCGACCAAGCCTCTAACATTATAAAAGAGTGCACAATGACAACAGAATGAGATTCTTTCACACTTGTTTAAGAAAAAAACGTAGGATGACTATAGGGTTATAAACTGAGAAAACGGTGCAATGGTCACTCACTTGGATCCATGGATAATAAGGGCAAGATCCTTGGTCATTTTTTCACACTCCACTCCACTCCACTACACCATACAAACTATTTCTAGTTTCTCAGTGTAATTCAAGAGCTTTGCATTGTTGTCCAATTTCTCTCTAAATATTTAGCTCACTTGTTAATATTTTTTTCTTAATCGTTGTTAAAGGAAAGCATAAAACTTTGCAGTTCAACATAATGCAATTTATTATAACAAAATGTTAGACTTCAAACTAAATTCAGTTATATGTGTGCAAGCCCTCAAGTCCAAGCAAAAATTGAAGCAATGCTTTTTTTTTCACCACCTTTTTATGGTGGCGTTTGACAGTTCTATGGGCTGTTTCAGCCTCGATCGTCTTTCCATCAAGACACTCCTGAATAAAAATCAGAAATCTATTAGATTCTTAGATAAAGATGTGTACGAATTTCAAAGTTGAATATTATCAAACGATCAACGCACTTTGACGATACTATAAAGAATAGAATTATGGGATAGGAATACAAAAAAAAGAATGAAAAAGACTAAAAAAACATAAAGATTCATAAAAATGGAGGTTAATTACCTGAATTATCACTGAACTTTGCGTAAAGTTTCCACCGGATAACCGAACTTGAAAAAATTATCCCGTTAACCACTCAACTTCATAATTCGTTATTCTATCCATCACTTACTTTTTAAATTGTTAATGACGTGGACGCCAAGTTAAAAATAAATAGCCACGTCAGCAAATCCATCAATTTTTTTTTTTTTTTTTTAATTGTGCGTTTAGTGAATGATAGATGAGATTACATCTTGCAAAGTTCAGTAACCCTTTGCTGGCCCCATAGACAACAAAAATACTAGCATTATTATCTATTTATAGCACATTTCGACTAAGTCTAAAAAATTTACTAATAAAGTAAATAAGTAACTTTTGAAATAAATAATCTTGCATTGGTAAAAGTTTGAAATAAACAAGTTATAAAATAAAAGAGAATAATGAATGACTAGTTGATACTATCTAGAAGTTAGATGATTTTCCTCGAGTAATAAAATATTTTATTCAAATTGAAACATTTATCGAAATCGTATGTATAAGATCATTGTTATAATATAAAAAACATACTTGAATTTTGACTCCATTACTTTTCTTCTTAGTTTTATAAAATATTCATTATTTTCGATAAAATTAAGGGAAAAAGTAAGCTATCAGTATGTGTTCGTGAAAAGAATTACTTGAAAATGATGAAAAATGACGAGTTGAGATTTGCTGTCCAATTTTTACTGTCTACTCAATTAAGTATTGGCACATCATTTTAAATTAACATGTTATCAATTTGATGAATTAGTGGTGAAGTTAATGATGATAAATTTGAGATGATATATTAATTTAAAAATAGAGTGTCAATAATTAATTGGGTGAACAACAAATTGGACATAAAAATTTGGACAGCGGATCTCAATTTGAAAATGACTAACTTTTTACTAGACTTACAAACATGATTTTAAGCACGTTTTGTCATTTTTTGTGGCATAAGATCCTTCTAATTCAAATAATTGTACTCAAATTGTTGCAATTTTGTTTTATTTGTTTGCCTAATGGTCATAGCCATGGGAAGATAGTTAAGCGAGAAACATGAAGATCTGCAATTGATATTTACCACAGACACTACATCAATAATGAACAATAATTAGAGTAATTACTTAATAAACAGAAAAATAATTCTTATAACTAATACTAAATAAAATATTTAATTTTAACAAGGAAAATGCTTGATATACATCAACATTTACATGATCTATTGATGTCGTGTCAAAAGAAAGTGGATGAATTTTTTTTTTTTTCGATGATATTTTGATCCAATTAAATCTCGTCACATCATTTGTTAGTAAATAAATATGTAAATTATAATATACATGTAACACAATTGTTTTAACAAGTTTCATTTTGCTTGTGAACATTGTTACGCATGAGCTGCATGCTAAGATTAAAGAAGACGAGATCGTTATTTTAAGCAATATTACATTTTATTTAAATTTAAATGGGTATTTATCTTAAAAATATTTATGATGTTTGATCAAACGATCTTTCTTTAAAATATGGTCATCTTTTGGGTGATATTTTCAAAAAATTATTATCTTTATTTTCCTCTAATTAAATTTGAATTGAGGAAAAAATTAATTGCAATAAAGATAGAAGAGATAAGGAAGAAGTGAGGTGGATTAGAAAGTTTTCAATTTTCATGATTTCGACAATTTAACTAATAAAAAATGGACGATGAAACTCATACATTTCGCCCTTGTTTTGGGATTAAAATCAGATTTTTATTAAATTTTGATAAAAAAAAAACGATTAAATATGTCGTTGAAAAGTTGTGAATTCTATAAAATATGTTATTAAAATTAAATGTCGACTTTAACTTAAAATAAAATTTAGATTGTAACTCCTATCAAACAATGACTTATCTTTATCTGTTTCATTTAGAGCTTGTTTGCCCCCATTTCAATCCAATTAAAATTGAAAATATAGCCGTTATTGGGTTTCACTCGTCTAATAAAAGTCAACAATAACGGCTAATTTTAATTAATCCGATTTTAATCTCCACCAAACACCCTTTTAGTAATCTGAATATATTATTAAAATTTGAACAAATTCCAGTTTTTCTCTTTGAAGAAAAATCAAAAAGGGTATATTTTGGCGTGTGCAATTACCTACAAAAACATAGTTGTAAATTTTCTTTAACCACTGGTGATATGAAATATAAATTTTCTTGAAAATACTGTTTTGACCCTAAGTAACGAAAAATTAGAAGGCAATACTACCCCATATGGTAAGTAAGAAAATGACAAAAGAAAATTTTCAAGGTTCTAATTTAGATCATGCTCGGAGAGAGATTGCGTTAGCTCCTCATTCTGCCTTCCTATATAAAAACTTATAAATTATGACTCGTTTTATTCTCATTTCATCATTATTCTCACACAGACAGAGAGAGAGGAGAGAGAGAAAGGGGTAGAGGAAAATGGAGGAGGAGATAAAATCAAGATTCAAAAGAATTTGTGTATTCTGTGGGAGCAGTTCTGGCAAGAAACCAAGTTATCAGGAAGCTGCTATTGACTTGGGCAAAGAACTGGTATCCTATATGAATTCCAAATTAGTAAACACTTACAGCATTATCTTATGTATAAATTTAGAATGTTTGGATATTTGCTTTTGATTTGAATTCATCAAGTTCTTAAAGAATTCCATACTGTTCATCATTAATATGCAGATATGCTTTTTCCTACGTATTTTTGTTTTCTGTATTAATTTTCTTTCTTTTCTTTGTCTCCTGGTTAAACTGAATGGCAGATTTATACACCTTAATGGGGTATTCTTTTGTTGCACCTCAGATCAGATTCTTTCTTTCTT
>CAIGRF010413106.1:7399-26717 GCA_903798235.1 Fraxinus ornus
GTGTATAGTATAAAATGAATTGTAAAATCAAGATAATAATGTAAGAAAAAATGTATAAGAGGATTATATAGAATGCATGCATAATATTGTCAATAATGACTTGTAAATGGTTGAGAATAGAGATTAGAGAGTAGATAATGAGAGATTGATATTGATATTGATATTGATAATGATATATTGTAAGTTTGGTGGGAAAAAAATGTTGTAATGAGTGGGTATTTATAGGGGTAAAAATTAGAAACATGAAAAAAAAATAATAATAAAAGACCAGAATGGTCACTAAACTTTCAGTGAACGTTCTGGTCACTGAAATTCAACTTTTTAATTTTTTTTATATTAGCGAGCCACGAGTCGAGCGGCTTGTGGCTTGCATAAATAGACGAGCCCACGAGCCGTTGATGATTCGGCTCGTGCTCGGGCTCGTCAAGGCTCGTGGCTCGCATAAATAGACGAGCTCACGAGCCGTTGACGAGTCTGCTCGTGCTCAGGCTCGTCAAACGGCTCGTGGGCGTCTATAGTACAAGTCGAGCGGGCGAGTCGACGAGCCGCTCGACTCGATTGCAATCACTAGCTTGATCATATTTGCAATTGAGGCCTTTAATTTCTTAGCTCTTTTGAGATAAAATCCCAACTCAACTTACCAAATAAAGTTACTTTTCACAAAGAATTGCAGAAAAAACTACCTACATGTTTTAAGCTGTATGCTACGAGTCATGTAAGCTTCCTCAATATGAGTGAGCCCTCAAAATCTAAATAGAGGAGCATTTTTTCTATCGGTAACAAAAGACAATGAACATAACTCTGAAAGTAGATTACAATATGTAGATTGTTTTTGAATTACCACTAGCTAGCTAACAATGAAGTTAGACAAACTAAAGGGAGCTTTAGTGTCTTAAATTACTTTGGTTTTACACAAAAGTGAAATTTGACACTGAAATAATATATTAACATTAACAGCTTAAAAATTGCAATTACATCAAAAAAAAAAAATATGAATGCTTATATGCATGGTCACTAGGAGCCTCCAAACACCATAGGATTCCACAAAACGTCAATGGAGTGATCGGTTAACTTCATTAACATCAGAGGAAGTGAGTACTAACTCAGAAATTAAAGATTTTACCGGAGCTCTTGGTGGTGAAGAGAAGTAGGGTTTAGGTGGATTTGCAGAGATTAGATGTTTCCTTCTAATATTTCTACAACCCTGGTCATTGATGGCCTGATTGTAGGATCAGTTTGTATACACCATAAGCCAACTACTACCATTTTCCTCATCTTCAAATGTTCATCAATCCAATGAGGGGAATATACCCCACTTGAATGATTAGCTTGAGCAGCAACATTTCTCTTCTCTCCGGCTATTTCCAAAACCATCATCCCATAACTATAGACATCTGATTCGTGGGAAACTTCTCCGACATTTCTACAAACTAATTCTGGAGCTATATACCCTAATATTCCTCTTGTTCCAAGCATTGACACCACACTCGATCTATTAGGGCAAAGTTTCGCAAGGCCAAAATTCGATATTTTAGGCTTGAAGTCCCCATCAAGAAGAATATTGTGAGGCTTTATGTCAAAGTGCAAGATTCGTGTATTACAACCTTGATGCAAGTATTCTATTCCTCGAGCAATGCCAACTGCAATTTCAAACAATTTTTCATATCCTAATTGCCCTTCTGCTAAAGTGCTATTACTGAATATGAACTTCTCAAGAGATGCATTTGGCATGAACTCGTAAACGAGAGCTCTTCTGGAACCCTCATAGAAAAATCCAGAAAGAGGGACAACGTTAACGTGGGAAGTTTTACCGATACTTGCATTTCATTGATAAATTCTTAACCATTTCCTTCTGATTCTTTCAAAATCTTTATTGCTACAAGATGGCCATCGGGTAACTTTCATTTATACATGCTAGTAAATCCCCCTTTTCCTAATTTATAACCGAATGAGTTGGTCATTTCCTTGAGATCTGAGTAATTATGTACAAGATACCCGTGGCTCTCGAGCAAGAGTTCAATGTCCTATTAGACAAAAATTGCTCAAGAGCAATTATGCGGAAATGAATTGGATTGAAAAACCGAAATACCATAGGGATCGATTCTTACCCCCGGCCATTGATGGTGTTGTAGAAGCTCTCCTTTCTACGGGTAATGGAATTTCCAAACTCTCAATAGATGGTGTATATTGTATTTTTTAGTGGTTGAGCTTGGGGACCAAAACACACACACACACACACACACACACACACACATATAGCCAAAACTACCATCAAATTATGGCTTAGGTTACCAACCAATTGATGGTGAAACTGAAACTCACTAAATGTTGAAACTGAACCCATGAATGTGGCCCTTCAATTGCCCCATCAATTGCCGTTGAAGAAACGAGAATAGTGGACAATGGTGGACAACTACATTCTCCCACTTGGTCCATGCATTCAACCTAATGTTTCAACTTAATCCAATCGATTGTCCTTCTTAAGAAACAAATACATGAATCATGGCGACGAGTTCTCTAAAACAAGTATAATCTTCCATGTATTACAATGTATTTAGCTCCTCAAGAATTATTCTTCATAAGGTAACAATATTTAATAAAAAGACCTTATGTCTTACTCTTGGTTCTACATAAATGTATTTTTTCAAATAAATCAAGGCGTGCATAAATATAAGAAAATATCACAATAAATACGAGTTTCATACAAAAATTGTATATACCATTACATAGTGGAACCAATTCCCATTTTCGCTACACGATCCTTGAATTTCAGTGGTGGCATGCCTTAGTCAAAGGATTAACCATCATCAATTCGTTGCTTACGTGCTCAATGACCACTTTGTTTTATTTAATACATTCTCTTATGGCTAAATACTTAATGGCGATGTGTTTACTTCGACTCCCACTTTTGTTGTTTTTAACCATAAAAACAGCAGCTGAATTGTCGCAATAGATTAAATCATTAGCTTAGTGTTGACGTGCTCAATGACCACTATCTTTTCTTTTTCACGTTCTCGTATGGCTAAATACTTAATGTCGATATGTTTATTTCAACTGTCACTTTTGTTATTCTTAGCCATAAAGACAGCAGCCGAATTGTCGCTGTAAATTCTTAATGGCCTAGAAATAGAATACATAACTCTAAGCCCAGATATGAAACTATTGATCCATACACCATGCGAAATAGCCTCAAAACAGGAAACGAACTCGACTTCCATAGTGTAAGTAGCAGTCAATGTTTGTTTGGCACTCCTCCATAATACAGCTCCACCAACCATCATAAAAATATACTATGATGTTGATTTTTGTGAATCAACACAGCCAGCAAAGTCTAAATCTGAGTATCCAATCACTTCCAGGTTATCCGTCCGTTTATACATAAGCTTGTAACTTTTGGTGCCTTGAAAGTATCTCATTATTTTCTTTACTGCAAAACCATACTTGAGAATTAGTTGATTTACCTCTCGAAAATAAGTTTTTAGGGTGTAAATGGATCTTCAAAAGGAAACTAAAATCGGATGGATCAATTGATAAATATGAGGCCAGATTGTAACCAAGGAATATAGACAAAATGAAGGATTTGACTTCTTTGATACCTACTCATTCGTGACTAGAATCACTTTGATAAGGTTGTTAATTGCAATTATCACATTACATAATCTTTAGATTTATTAAATAGATGTAAAGACCGCATTCCTAAATGGTGAGTTAACAGTGGAGATATACATGGAACAACCCGAAGGGTTTGTTTCTTCTAATCACAAACAAAAGGTTTGTAAACTAGTTAAATCCTTATATGGATTGAAACAAGCTCCTAAACAATTGCGTCAAATGTTTAACAAAATGACGTTGTCTAATGGACTTAAGATGAACGAGGGGACTAGTTTGTATACATAAAATATACACCAAAAGCCTATATAATTGTATATCTATATGTAGACGACAAGTTGATACGACCAGTAATCACGAAATAATGCTAAATACCAATAGAATGTCAACAAAACATTTTGATATGAAAGATTTTGGTGTGACTCATATAATATCAGCGATTAAGATCTCTTGAACATCAGAAAAAAAATATACTATCCCATTCTAACTACATTGAAAGTATATTTAAAAAGTATAATACACTTGAGGAAAGTCCCGTGAAAATCCCTATTTACCCGAGTTTACACTTAGTTAAAAATACGGGGTAAATGTATATTACATCTAAAGTATTCACAGATTATAGGTAGTCTAATGTATATTACAAACTATACTCGACCGACATTGTATTTGCTATGAATAAACTTAGTAGATTCACAAGTAATCCAAACCATCATCATTGGAAGGTTTTAATAAGGATTTTTAGGTACCTGAAGTATACCTTAAGCTATGTATTTTACTTCACAAAATATCCCACGGTATTGGAAGGATATTGTGACGCGAATTGGATATCCGATAAGAAGGATTATAAGTCTACCAATGGTTATGTATTTACCATTGTTGGAGCTGTTATATAATGGAAGTTAACAAAGAAAACGTGTATTACTCGACCAACAATGGAATCAGAGTTTATTACTTTGGACAAAGCTGGAGAAAAGGCAAAATGGCATCGTAACTTCTTGGAAGATATTTCATGTTAGCCTAAGTCGGTACCTACAATTGGTATATATTGTTATAGTCAATTGACTATTGGAAGGGCTCAAAACAACATATATAATATTAAGTCCAGATACGTACATCGTTTACGCAATACCATTAAGCAACTGATCTCTAATGATATCTTCTCTATAGATTATATGAAGTCCAACGAGAATATCGTGAGTCCACTTACGAAAGGTTTACTTAAGGATCAAGTGTGTTGTCTATCGAAAGGAATGAGATTAAAGCCTACTACGTAAGAATCTTTATAATCGTAACCCTACCTTGTTGACTGGATAACCCAAGATCTTGATTCAAATTAACAACTAAGTTATGAAGATTCAAGGAAGCAATTGGAAAAATGTTTCCTAACTCATTCCTATGGTAATTAAAGTGCATTCTACAGAATGTTAAAGGTTAAGATATTCTTTTAATGATTCCTATATCTTGATTAAGTCAAGTGGAGTAGGGCAAAATACTCTTAATATGATGTCACCTATAAGTGTGAGATGTGGCCGCTTCAACGAAAATTGTTCAAATGATGAAATTTTCTAAGCATTTATGAAATCTAAGAGTGGTTTAGAACAAAAATAAATTAAGTCATGAGAACTATGAACGATTTAGGAATGACATCTATGTGAGTATTATTGTCTTGATTTATAACGATGGTTTAATGGTTCAAGACACCACGTTCAGTCAAGTAAATCCGATAGTATTTCACTAAGGAAAGTAAGCTACCTTACCTGATGCAATGTTTTTCAGCTCTCTCTCTCTCTCTACAATGCATCATATTTTCGCATAGTATGAGCATATTTGAGTTTCCATTCATGTGGAGAACTATTGTAATTTGGTTAGAGAATAAAAATTTAGATAAGTAGACTAACTTGTTCTACTCGTTGAGTAAATCATCATGGTATATTTGGAATCTCAAAAATAAATTCGATTGAATGAGAAATTGCGATCCAAAGTTGGAAAGAAAAGAGGAAAAACTGACTGAAAAATTCGCCTAACTCTATCGATCGCCTAGGGCTCAAGTAACAGGCGGGCGACAGAGTTTCAGATGAACGTGTGTCATTATCGCTCGAATGAGAGGCCAGCGACAACAAGGGATGCTTCCCTTTGTGAAGGTTACTGAATTTGCATAAATAGGACCTTTTAGACGTCCATTATGCATCCCATATCATTATATCAAAAATCCTTTCAAAAACTCTCCAAAAATCATTCTAAAAATCATTTCTTGTAGATGGAAGAATTTCGTTCGAGTTCACTATTGCTTGTGGTTTGGAGTGCTTCTACCACAAGTTGTATCTTGGAAGACATGTACCGTAATCTGTTAGCACCGTTGCGAGACAATTTTGTCTTAGCGAAAAAGTGTTAATCATTTGTCTCGGATTTCATTTTTCTCCTTTTTCTTTACTTTCTTTTGCTTCAATTTCATAGAGTTTAATTACGCTCATGCGAATTAAACATAAAATATTACTTTGTCATTTAATCAACAACCATTTCGCTATACCATATTGCCAACAAAATGAAGTTGAGGCAAAGGTCAATTGCACAGTCAAATGAGGTGCCCTTCTGCAGTTCATAGGTTAGAAGGCTCGCAGAACACCCAAGGAGAAACTGGCAGTTCATGATTCCCACGTTATTTCTAATATTCTGAAGGGTTACTTGTATCATTTGCCGAACTACCAAGTAGACTGAATATCAGATTTTGCGACCCTGATGGATTATGCACAGCCTCATTCTCGAAGCCAGAAACCTACAAATTTTTCCATCGGGGAACATTATTTTCTATGACTCATGAGAGCTAGGAATTCATGGTGACGCTGGGATTTTAAATGCTATCCATAATCGAGCTTAATCTGACGAAGAAATAAACATTACGATCACGAACATCAAGCTTGATCTCCTAGAAGAAAGAGAAGATCAAGAACATTAATGAATAAATGCTATCTTACATCTTACCTAATAAGTTAGCTCTTCTTGCATCCCTGTTCTTTTGAGAATAAAGGACAATGAAGATAAGCATAGATGCAGAATATTTCAATTAGTCGAGTATTTTCCAAGTACTAGGTAACAACAATGACTAGAATTACTCGAGTGTACTTGAGTGTCTTTACTCTGGTTTTACACAATGTGTGAAAGTTAACACCTAGACAAGATATTTAACATAGGTATGTTACAAATTGCAATAGCACAAACAGCATAGATAAGTGCTTATATGCTTGGTCACTAGGAGCTCGAGACACCCTGGAAGCTTTAATGGCGTCATAGCTTCAATTCAAGAATATTCAGAGAAAGTGAGTGAAAAGTCAGAAACTGAAGAATTTTTTCTGCTCTTGGTGGTGAAGAGAAGTAGGGTTTAGGTGGGATTTGCAGAGATTCCATGTTCCCTTCTAACATTTCAAGAACCTTATTAATTGATGGCCTTACTGTAGGATCAGTTTGTATGCACCATAAGCCAACGATTACCATTTTTCTTATTCTTAAATGGTCATCTTCATTCAGAACGCCATTAAGGTCAAGTTCAGCGTTCTGTTCAAGGCGTTTATATATCCAATGAGGAAAATATATTTCACTTGAATGATCAACTTTGACATCAATGTTATTCTTCTCTCCAACCATTTCCAAAACCATCATCCCGTAGCTATAGACATCTGATTTGTGAGATATTTCTCCAATATTCCTACAAACTACTTCGGGAGCTATATACCCTATTGTCCCCCTCAGCCCGAGCATTGATACTGTACTCGACCTATTGGGGCAAAGTTTAGCCAGACCAAAATCCGATACTTTAGGTTTGAAGTCTTTATCCAGAAGAATATTGTGAGGCTTTATGTCGAAGTGCAAGATTCGTGTATTACAACCTTGATGCAAGTATTCTATTCCTCGAGCAATGCCAACTGCAATTTCAAACAATTTTTCATATCCTAATCGCCCTTCTGCTAAGGGGCTATTACTGTATATGAACTTCTCAAGAGATCCATTTGGCATGAACTCGTAAACGAGAGCTCTTCTGGAACCCACATAGCAAAATCCAAGGCGAGTGACAACGTTAACGTGGGATGTTTGACTAATACTTGCAACTTCATTGATAAATTCTTCACCATTTCCTTTCGATTCTTTCAAAATCTTTACTGCTACAAGATGGCCATCAGGTAACTTTCCTTTATACACACTACCAAATCCCCCTTCTCCTAATTTATAACCAAATGAGTTGGTCATTTTCTTAAGATCTGAGTAATTGTATCTTCTTGGTACAAGATTCCCGTGGTTCTCGAGGAAGAGTTCAATGTCCTTGTCGTTTTGCGTTTTTCCCATCAACTTCCTCCAGGTGAAAATGAACAAGATTGCGGAGATGATGATGACTGCAGCAGCCAGAACACCTATAAAGAGTAACAGCATCTAAATTTATATATGTTGAAGAACAGAATAAACGGAATTGAAATTAGAGAGAGTTACCTGCAATGAGAATCACTTTCAATCTATTATTTTCTGCATCTGAAGTAAAAAATGCGTGTTAGAGTTTAAGCAAACATAATAAAACAAGGCAGGCGGCTATGTAAAATCTTCACAAAGTTATGAACATTAAATTTCACACATTTATAAATGGCCTGTAATACCAAAAGAAAATCACTGGTACTTGAATAAAAAAATTTAGTACTCTGGAAATGATTTAGATTCTGATTTTAAATTGAGATCACTTGTCCACAGTAGACTACCATGCCGAATGAGAAACTTTTAAAAAATACGGACTTAGCAGTGAATACTTAAAAGAAATTTGCTGCGGGAGGTCCCAAATTTTAAAAAGTACAGTTCCAAATCTCTAAATTGTAGCATATCAAACCTTCCGAATGTGAAGTAGAAAGATTTTTGGACGTTTTCGATACAAACATTTAACCAAAAGTCAAGTGTTTGACCATAATTTGATTATCTTTGAAATAAGAAAAGGAAAAGGCCGCCCCCAGTTTGGAATGGGTCAATGACCCTGGCCCTATAGCAGGGCTCGTAAGAAAAATGATTAGTCAACATTTTCCAACTTAAAATAACCTAGTGCTCGTTTGTATATCATTATTTTCAAAATATATTTTTCTTTCTCTTCTTTTCAACCACATATTTTTCAATGAAATAATATTAGACGCAAATTCAAAACTTTTTCATTATTTTTTAATCACATATTCTCCATCAAATCACTATTCTAAAATATCAAATGCCATGCGCACCAAAAGCAAATTAGGGATATGGTTGAATTTGATTTAAATACAAATAAAAAGCAATTAAATTTAAATACATATGTTGAGAAAGAGCTCATTTGACAAAATAGAATTGTCATCTAAAAAGTTTCTTAATTCTATAAATTTGATTTCAATATTCAGCACTGGTTTGTTATAGTTCAAAAAATTGCTAAAACGATTGGGTTAAAGTAAATAATTAATTTTAATCATATATTTTATCATTGTTTGACAATCATTATTTGGGGAAAACAATGCTTTGAATAGTAATTTTTAGAAGAGTGTGTGGTTAAAAAGTAAAATTTTTTTTTTTTTTTTAATTTACTTGTAAAATATTTTACTGTGCAAATATGTGGTTGAAAATAAGAATGTAAAAAAAGATTTTTCAAACGATGGTTGTCAAATAGGGGCTTAATTCATCACACAACTTTTATTCATGAACTCTTATGAAAACCTACTAAATTTCATTAAACAAAAACTTAGACAAACAAATGAAAAAAATCATGCTCAAAGGCTGATGGTACCTTTTTCACATCGAAATTTATTCTTTGTGTCTGTACACTGTCCTCCCTTTCGGTGGCAATCAATACAATCATCCGACAGATACCATTCTATATTATAATCGGCGCCTAACCGTTCGAACAAGTCAGCTGAATCTGATATAGGCTGTGATTTGATTGGGAAGTAAAGAACAGAACAAACATTCGGAATTGGGGGCAGAGGATTTTCATTTGAATTGGTGTAATATATATCCAAGTCATTGCAGCCTTTGTAGTTTCTATTATAAGTTTCATTCAAACGACGGATCTCATTGTCTTCGTCAGAGTTCAGATTTTTGGGGCATTTGATCAAAGTGATATTGGGGAAGTACGTAAACGAAACATAGGGAGAGTGTGGAATATAGAAATTGCGGAATGCACTGCAGCTTTTACTTGTCAAAAGACTTTCAAAAACAGGGTTTCGAATCAATTCTTGATTGGTAGACATGTAGGACAGTATCTCATACGATGGCGATGAATTATCAGTATCCAGGCGAAGGCTTGGATTAGGAAGAGCATTACACTCAACCATGAACAACCCACATCTGGGTTGCGTAAAATTGGCCAGAGGAAACTCCAAATTGCCAATATTTCCACAAGGGAAACTTTTTGGGCATTGAGAAAACACAAAGTTGAGGATGAATACATGAAGAAACACAGATAAATAAACAAAAAAACTGGCAGCATCTCCACAGAGCTCTCCTGAAGAAACCATGATTAACAAGAAGAAGAAGAAGAAGAAGAAGAGAAAAGTCAAATTTTCTAGCTCTGTCTCAATTATATTTGAACATCATCGTGGTGAAACGCGGCAGTTGAATTTTTTCCATCAAGACTAACAGAAATATTAATAAGAAGGTACTAAGTTGAAACAGTCAGCCTATTCTTCAACGCCCTACTATTCCTGACCTGCAAGTCAGAAACGTGGAAAAGAAAAATCAATAATGCTACTTTCATCTCATTTTCCTCACGTTGAGGATGGCATCCTCTGTGTATCAAAAAATTGTGACAGGAAAGTGTTTTTTAAAACTATCTAATGGTGTGTTGACACGTGACAAAATGTAAAGAATGCTGTACATATAACATCATTGAAGAAAAATAGAGGATAGTTATGTGACTTTTACGGTATTCACATTATTATTGCAAAAGTAATCTTTTGACATTAATTTTTAATTTTCTTTTTCAAAATATATTTTCAATCACAAATTTTATGTAATCCACAAATTTTATTAATTTTTTAACTATAAATTTCATCAATTTTTATTAAAATTTACTATAAATCTTATTTTTAACCAAAACAAATAGAGACTAAATATATTGAACTCATCTCATCGACATCATCATCATTATTATTATTATTTAAAAAAAAAAGGGTGAAAAGATTTGCAAGATCCACACCGCTTCAGTTGTCAACTTCAGCGAAATCTTGAGAAGGAATTTACCAAGAAACACAAGTTGGTTAAATGGTCAATTGCTACTGCTTACTCCATAGAATTATCTATTGGACTAATACTTTTAGCCCCTATTAGTACCAATTTTTTTGACTTATCTTTTCTGAAATTAATCCCACTACTCGAACTCATAACTTTATACATACACATTTGATTAACTTTTATCTAAATTTACTAAAAAAATTATTTTTATTCAAACCAAGCAGGGGCTGAGGATCAGTGCCTAGGAACACGAAATTGTAATAAATATATTCAAACCAAGCAAGGGCTTAGGATCAGTGCCTACAAACACGGAATTGTAATAAATAAATTGAGTAATTGCATTACACATAGGGGTTCACATAATAACCAAATGGCAGCCCCCTATTGGGGAGGAAATGGTTTAAATTAAGGTCACAAAACCAATATAATTCCAATGCTAAAAGACAAACCTTGAAAAAGTAACGACATAATGGTAAACGTTATATTTATAAATTACGTGGCATGCGCAGACAAGAGATGACCCACATTGATTATTTAACTGAATTGGACCTATTAAACTAAGCAATCTCAACAACCTCTATATATATGTGTGTGTGTGTGTGTGTGTGTTGTGTTCATTCACAATCAAAGGTATGTCCTTTATCCCTAACCAAAACCTCATCTTCCATCTCTTGCACTCATATTATCTTTCGTCTAGCCTTTGATTTGACAATCGGAGCACAAGTGATCGCTGAATCTTTTTCTTGATTGGCAACATTTGCCTCCTAACGAGGTGTTTCAGTGTACAAGTGATGCCTACGTAGAAGATATGGTTGGAATTCTGTTGGCACATTTTTTGAGGTCAACATATTGGCGCTTTCTATAAAAAACGGTATGTTAACCATGTTATCACCACATCTAAAAAGTCCATCGAAAAATGATAATTTTTTTGGATAGTTCTCTACCAAAAAACAGTCGCCAACCTCCAAAGAACTAAAATTTTTAAATCAAAATCTATTTATTGGTTGAAAGTCACAAATTTTAGAAGTCACGACTCAATTTTTTAGGTTATTGGTTACAAAATATCCAATTTATTGGTCATAATCTCAAATAATTGATCACGTATTATTTATTGGTCACAATCAACCAAATAATTGATCACAAACACCCCCGTCTCGCTAGATGCCTATTCCTGACTTCACGATATTCTTATTCCTCGTCGAGCCTAGCTATGAGACATTGTCTATCCGAGGCCCGCTTATTAGATTCCGGTAGTTCGAGAACTATTCGCGGAATGTTTATTCCCTCCTCGCTAGATGTTTATTACTGGCATTGTGAAATGTTTATTCCTCGCTTCCTACTATCTTTGAGCATAGCTATAAGACCTCGTCATTCCGAGACAAGTTTATAAGAATTCGATAGTTCTAGAACTATTCTCTAGATGTTTATTCCTCTCCTCGCCAGATGTTTATCACTGGCTTCGCGGGATGTTTATTCCCCGCCTCGCCAGATGCTTATTCCAAGTTTCGCAAGATGTTTGTTTCTCGCCTTTCACTATCGACGAATCTAGCTATGAGACCTCGTCTATCCGAAGCCTATTTATAAGAGTCCGATAGTTCGAGAGCTTTATGAGGGATGTTTATTTCCCTCCTCACCAGATGCTTTTTTTCTTGGCTTCGAGAGATGCCTATTTTTCACTTCTCAATATCGTTGAGCTTAGCTGTAACACCTTGTCAATCTGAAGCCGCTTATAAGACTCCGCTAGTTCGAGAGCTATTTGCAGGATATTTATTCTCGTATCACCAGATCTTTATTCGTGGCTTCGCAACTTGCTTATTCCTTGCTTCTTATTATCGTTGAGCCTAACTGTGAGACCTCGTCATTTCGAGGCCAGTTTATAAGACTTCGATAGTTCGAGAGCTATATGCGGGATATTTGTTCCCCGCCTCGTCAAATACTTTTTCTTGGCTTCGCGAGATGCTTATTTCTCACTTCTCACTATCGTTGAGCTTAGATGCAAACCTCGTCATTCCGAGGACAGTTTATAAGACTTTGATAGTTCGAGAGCTATACGCGGGATGTTTATTCCATGCCCGTCGGATGCTTTTTCCTAGCTTCTCGAGATGCTTATTACACACTTCTCACTATCATTTAGTTTAGTTGTAAGACCTCGCCAATCCGAGGCTGCTTATAAGATTCCGATAGTTCGAAAACTATTCGCGGGATGATTATTCCTTGTCTCGTCGATACTTATTCCTGGCTTCGTGATATGCTTATTCTTCGTTTTTCACTATCGTTGAGCCTAACTGTAAGACCTTGTCATTTTGAGTCCAGTTTATAAGACTCTGATAGTTCAAGAACTATACATGTGATATTTATCTCCCGCCTCGCCAGATACTTTTTCTAGGATTTGCAAGATGTTTATTCCTCGCTTCCAACAATTGCTGAGCCTAACTATAAAATCTTGTCATTTGAGGCTAGTTTATAAGAATTTGATAGTTTGAGAGATATATGCGTGTTCCTCGCCTCACCAGATGCTTTTTTCGGGCTTCGCGAGATGCTTATTCCTTGCTTCTCATTATCGTTAAGCCTAGCTGTAAGACCTCATTATTTTGAGACCAGTTTATAAGACTCCGATCGTTCAAGAGCTATACGCGGGACGCTTATTCCTCGCCTTGTCGATGGTTTTTCCTGGTTTCATGAAATGCTTATTCCTTTCTTCTCACTATCGTTGAGCATAGTCATAAGATCTCATCAATCCGAGGTAGTTTATAAAACTCCGATAGTTCGAGAGCTATTCTCTTGTTGTTTATTCCTCGCCTCACCAAATATTTATTCCGGCTTCACGGAAAGCTTATTCCTCGCCTCTCACATCGTCGAGCTTAGCTATGAGATATCGTCTATCTCGATAGTTCGAGAGTTCGAGAGTTACTTATAAGACTTCGATAGTTCGAGAGTTACTTATGTGATATTTGAGCCTAGCTGTAAAACCTCGTTATTTCGAGGTCAGTTTATAAGACTCCGATAGTTCGAGAGCTGTACGATGGATATTTATTCCCCGCCTCGTCGGATGCTTTTCCTAGGTTTTACGAATTTCTTATTCCTGGCCTCTCACAATCGTCGAGCCTAGCTGTAAGACCTCATCATTTCGAGGCTGCTTATAAGACTCATATCGTTCGAGAGCTATTCATAGGATTCAGTTGAAGGATAGCACATGCCTCCCATGTACAAAAAGTCATGGAGAAACCTCTGCATGGATAAAATATCCACCATTCAGGGAAGCGTGGGGCACTTCGACGAAGAGTTGAATCCCAAAAAGGACCACCTCCTAAATCGCCGAAGTGGATATCACATGCCTCCCATGTACAAAAACTCATGGAAGAAACCTCTGCATGGATGAACTATCCACCATGCAGTGAAGCGTGAGTGCTTTGACAAAAAGCCGAATCCTAAAAGGGACCACCTCCTAATTTGTTAAAGCAGATAGCACATGCCTCCAATCTAAAAAAAGTCATAGGAGAAACCTCTACATGGATGAACTATCCACTATGCAGGAAAGCGTTGACATTTCGACGAAGAGCTAGATCCCAAAAAGGGACTGCCTCCTAATTCGTCAAAGCGGATAGCACATGTCTGCCATGTACAAAAAGTTATGAGAGAAGCCTCTACATTGATGAATCATTCACCGTGCAAGGAAGCATGGGCACTTCGACGAAGTGTTGTTTTCCAAAAGGGACCACCTTAGGGACGGCAACGGGGCAGATCGGCCAATCCCACCCCCATCTCGTCGGGTATTTTTATTATCTTACCCCATACCCATACCCGGTTATAGGATGGGGGCAGGATGGGGCAAGTTCCTCGCCCCATTTATCGCTACATTTATTTTTTTTCTTTTTCTTTTTTATTTATTTTAAATTATTTTTTTATTTATGTCTTTAGAAAGTCTTAATTAGTTAGTAAATATTATTACATTTTTACTAATTTGGTAAAAACAACTTATGTAATCTTTAAAAATGATGATACATTTATTATTTTTGTTCGATAAAAAACTTAAATTTGAAATTAATTTTAAATGGGACGGGAACTATGTTTCCCGTACTCGCTCCGTACCCATTTCGGAGTAATGATTTTCGCCTCATCCCCATCCCGTGTACCCGGTTAGGCGGCTAATCTCCGCCATATTCGGGGCGGTGCCTCACGGGTATCGGGTTGAGCGAGTTTTATTGTCATCCCTAGACCACCTCCTAATTCGTCGAAGCAGATATCACATGCCTTCCATGTACAAAAATTCATGGGGGAAACCTTTGCATGGATGAATCATTCACCATGTAGGGAAGCGTGTGCGCTTCGATGAAGAACTGGATCCCAAAAGGGGCCACGTCCTAATTCGCTGAAGCGGATAGCGCATGCCTCACGATGAAGAGCTGGATCCCAAAAGGGGGCCATCTTCTAATTCGCCGAAACGGATAGCACATACCTCCTATGTACAAAAAGTCATGGGAGAAGCCTTTTAAGCGTAAAAAAATAAGCTTACATTCAAACTTTGAAGATGACCTTCAAAAACACTTCATCTTCACTTTAGCATAAACTCAAAAGTTCTGCAAAATTAAAGCATTGTTTCACCAATTCAGAGCCTCGTCTCTACATTAAATTTCAACCAAATTAAAGCATCACTTCAATGTCTTCAAAACAACTCAACATTCAAATTAAGGTTTCTACATAAATTAAAAGCTTTCAATGAAAGGTCTGATTTTCTTAACTCTAATTATTATATAAATATCTATACTTGGACTTGGGAGACTATTATGATATAAACACTTACATTATTATTGTTAGCATGTCATGACACTATTTTCACTACTGCTAGTATGTATGTCATGTTGTTTATATTATCAACATGTTACTCGCTGCACATTAGCAATACTATTACACCGAGCTGGGCAAGCATATGATTTACTATGATGCATGATAGACTCTCTGCACATCATATTTTGGAGAAATTTAAATTATCACTATTTCCCTTTATTTTCATTGTTTTGAGGAGCAAATGGACACTAGCAAATTTTGATCTGATCATCATTTTATCTTATTTGGAGGGGCAATTGGACCCCAATTTATTTTGTACATGTGTAGTAGATATATTGTATTGTATTACATGTTGGTTTAGTCTATATTATAGAGGAGATGCTGTCGAAATTTTGACAAATTATATGCAATATATTTCGAGGCAATCTATAAGCCCTCGCTTATTCAGGCCCACAATTTGCTTCGGTGGTGGGACCACCATTGATGCGGAAAAAAGGTATTTTCGAAGCAGTTCGTAAGTCCTCATATATTGGAGCTGCTCATATCCCAAGGCAATCTATAAGACCTCACATACTTGACTACATATATTTCGAGGTCCGACCTGCATATGAATAGTAATGGTAAATATTATTAAATGTAGTAATGGTAATGCAGCACACTACATAGAACACAAGTCAGTTGAATCTGGTTTATCTTGTATATTTTGTAGCAGTAGAACACAAGATTTTTAGTTGAATTATAGTACTATATATCGAAAAGCTTGCTATCTGTGTGGTTTCTATAATTTTCCTGGAAATTAGGCATGTCCTCGTTGTAGTTCATACCTTTTGTGCATATGAACAGAATGATATTGGGGAAATCTAAACGAAATTAAAGGAGAGTTTGGCAAAGAGACATTGACGAATGTTAATATCTTGCATTATCTATATAACGTTGAAGAAATGGATTTCTATCCAATACTTTTGTTGGAAGACAACTTGGTGAGAATTTCATATGCTGAAAGCTAATTATTTTTCATGTCAACTTTCGGATACGAACGTGCAACACACTCAAACGTGAACAACCGGGGTTGCGAATATTAATGGGACAGAGGAAACTCCAAATTGTCACTAGTTCCACACTGGAAATACCTTGAACATTGAGCAATTAATTTGCAAATAAATAAATAAGAACACGCAAGATTTATAGAGATTTTTCTTAATGTGAAATTACGTCATCACTATGACGAGAATAAGTATACAAGAGAAAATTGCACTATATACCTCTTCTTTATATAATGGTTATGTAATTGTCACAATTGTAGACTAATAAAGTCTTGAGATGGAATTAACCGGGAAACTGCATTAGACCCGACTAGTCTGTTTGACTTGTCAACGGCTAGTTCTTACTCCTTGGAAGTATCTATTCGACTCATACTACTGGAATCAGTATCTGTAAACATGGATTTACCACATAAAAAAGATAAGTATAAGAAGCATTTGAATGTTTAAGCATAAACAGCGACCTAAATGGACATAAACATAGTCACAAAAATCAATTTGAATCCACTTTTCTTTTTCCCAGAATCCAAGTAGGAATGTACACGCATGTCAGATCAGACACAATTAACTATATAGACTGCCTGTTACACTTTAATAATCTTAACATACCTTGACGAGTCATACAAACATCTTGATCCTGGCCATTTAGGAAAGAAATCTACGATGAAATATAAGCCCATATGGAAACAAACAGTGGTAATGTGGTTTTAAAATAACTTATATGATTTAAATCAAATGACTTCAGAGATTGAAGCTAGAAGAATATCCGAGAAGATGAAACTGCAAAGTGATGGTAAGATGGAGAAGGAGACACAAGTACCGTAGTAGAGTCTCTCTTTGTGGAGGCAATCAGGGATGCCCTAGTGTTTAAACAGTTTAAAATGCCTAACATTTATATATACACGATATTAAGAGAGATCCTGTGGACTATATCGACATATACCAATCCAAAACAGAATTAAATGAAGACTAAAATGCAATTATATATGGGGCCTTCTCCATCACCACCCTTACAAAAATGGCAACAATGTGGTAAATGAAGTTAAGGCAAAGGTCAATTGCACAGTCGAGTGACGTGGACAGGTTCTCCCTTATCCAGTTCATGGGTTAGAAGGCTCGCAAAACACCCAAGGAGCAACTTTGAAGTTCATGATTCCCACGTTATTCCTGATATTCTTAGGTGTTACTTTTACCTCTTGCCAAACTACCAAGTAGACTGAATATCAGATGTTGTGCTGTTGTGCCCCTGATGGATTATGCAAAGCCTCATTCTCGAAGCCAGAAATCTACAAGTTCTTCCATCGGGGAACTTTATTTCTATGACTCATGTGTGGAATTCATGGTCACCCTGGGAATTGGAATGCCATCCATAATCAAGCTTAATATGACGAAGAAATAAACATTAAGCTCACAAAACGTCAAGCTTGATCTCCTAGAAGAAAGAGGAGATCAAGAACAATGATTAAATGCTACACAACATCTGACCTTACAAGTTAGCTCTTCTTGCATATTCTTTCTTTTGAGAATAAAGGGCAATGAAGACAAGCATGGAAGCATGATATTCCAATTAGTCGAGTATTTTCCAAGTACTAGGCAATAACAATGACTAGAATAACTAAAGGGTACTTGAATGTCTTTAATTACTCTGGTTTTACACATTGTGAAATTTAACATAGGTATGTTACTTACAAATTGCAGTAACACAAAGCAACATAGATAAGTGCTTATATGCTTGGTTACTAGGAGCCTCCAAACACCCTGGAAGCTTCAATTCATGAGCATTCAGAGAAAGTGAGTGCAAAGTCAGAAACTGAAGAATTTTTGCTGCTCTTGGTGGTGAAGAGAAGTAGGGTTTAGGGATTTGCAGTGATTCCATGTTCCTTTCTATCGTTTCAAGAACCCTATTCATTGAAGACCTTATTGTAGGATCAGTTTGTATGCACCATAAGCCAACGGTTACCATTTTTCTTGTTCGTAAATGTTCATCTTCATTCAGAACACCATTAAGATCAAGTTTAGCGTTCTGTTCAAGGCTTTTATGTATCCAATGAGGAAAATATATTTCACTTGAATGATCAACTTTGACATCAATGCTTATTCTTCTCTGCAACCATTTCCAAAAGGACCAAAACCATCACTCCATAGCTATAGACATCTGATTTGTGAGATATTTCTCAAGCATTCCTACAAACTACTTCGGGAGCTATATACCTTATTGTCCCCCTCGGCTAGAGCATTGATACTATACTAGACCTATTGGGGCAAAGTTTAGCCAGACCAAAATCCGAATACCGCTGCAGCTGAAGCACCTATAATGAAAAAAGATATCTATGTTTATAAATCAATATATAAATAAATGGTATTGAAATTTGCAACTTGCAAGAGTTACCTGCAATGAAACCAGTTTCAATTTACAGGGTATGATTCATGAACATGTGATTTCACACAATTGTGAAATAAATGTATCCAGAGTCGAGATTTTTTATCAATTTTGTAGTCCAGAATTGATTTAAGATTCTGGTTAGATCACTTAACCTCTGTAGATTACGTTGTCACAAAATAGAACTTTAAAAAGCAACAGCTTAGCAGTGTATATAGCAAGGGAAAAATTTATAAATCCTACTTTAAGTTTACCATATTTCAAAAATAACAAAACATCTTTTACATTT
>CAIGRF010413140.1:6906-21519 GCA_903798235.1 Fraxinus ornus
TTTTTTTTAAAAAATTTATTTAAAAAAAAAAAAGAAAAAAAAAAAAGGGGATATCAAACATCAATTGGACAGTGGCGCGGGTCAGAGACATACATCAGCCATTGATTAAACTTTCCATACCTTTGCATTAAAGTGGAATCTATCGACCCCACTCCAGTTATCAAGGTCGTACGCCGTAAAATGCTTGCAACACGCCGCCACCTTCAGCCGGTCGCCGCCGTCTGTCCCCTGTAGCCCTCTGACGTAACTCGCCGCATATTTACCAGCCAGTACAGGGTCTTCTCCGGGAGTCTCTTGTCCCCTCCCCCATCTTGGGTCACGAAATATGTTGACATTTGGGCTCCAAAACGTCAGGCCCGCCATACCTCCATTGTACATTGCTCTTGCCTCATCCGACACAACCTGCACGGACGGCCCGTATTACTAGTATGAGATCATGCTTTAGGCCCAACTTTGGTGGGCCATGGACCTACAATGCTATATTCATTTGCTAACATTTGAATCTTTGATTGGGCACAACTTGCGAAGAGCAGATGCTTTGTACTTTATACCTTATATTTTGTTTCAAGATATTTTTGAAATGGACTGCTTTAAGTATTTAAATTCATAGAACCGGCCAAAATAGCTGGCAGTGTACTTAGTCTCCGTTTCATCCACATTTAAAAAAAATAAAAATACATTCTTTCGATACTCATTTTTCAACGACACAATTTTCGATAAAATAATATTACACGTAAATTCAAATTTTTTCCTTTTTTTAACCACATATTTCCATCACATCACTATTTAAAATACATTATTCTCTTAGGAATGTGTATCGGGACTTAGCTATCTTTCTTGTTTTAAAGAAATGGTGCAATTTTTACTCAATCAAATTGTCAATTGTGTGCTTACAGGTAAAACACGCTCACTTTTCTCACCATTATCAATAAAAATGTCACTTTCGGGGAAAAAAATTAATATATTATCAGCTTCGTTAATGGGTCGGTCTGTCCAAAAAATAGTGATAAGCTCCACGTCTCTATAATAGTATAATTATAATTTATGGGTATTACAATATTCGTGGTAATTTTTTTATACAATTATAATGTGGCTTAAACATACACATAGTGTTGATGGAGAATAAATTAAGAGTGTGTTTGAGCCACATTATTTTGAAAGAATGTATTCTGAAATAGTAGATTGATGGAGAATGTGTGGTTGAAAAGAAATGAAAAGTTATTGATGTGATAGAAAGTATTATTTTATTGAAGAATGTGTGTTTGAAAATGATTAGAAGAATGAGAATGAAAAAAATAATGTGTACCAAACAGGGACTTAGTCTCCGTTTGATCCACATTTAAAAAAAATAAAAATGCATTCTTTCGATACTCATTTTTCAACGACACAATTTTCGATAAAATAATATTACACGTAAATTCAATTTTTTTCCTTTTTTTAATCACATATTTTCCATCACATAACTATTTAAAATACATTATTTCCTTAGGAATGTGTATCGGGGCTTAGCTATCTTTCTTGTTTTAAAGAAATGGTGCAATTTTTACTCAATCAAATTGTCAATTGTGTGCTTACAGGTAAAACACGCTCACTTTTCTCACCATTATCAATAAAATTGTCACTTTCAGGGAAAAAAATTAATATATTATCAGCTTCGTTAATGGGTCGGTCTGTCCAAAAAATAGTGATAAGCTCCATGTCTCTATAATAGTATAATTATAATTATAATTTATGGGTATTACAATATTTGTGGTAATTTTTTTATACAATTATTCATGCATTTGCATAAACCAAGTTCAAATTTCTGGGCTTTTCTATGTTAGTCATGAAATGAAATAATAAACTAGGTGATTTTAAAACCACAAAATTTAGGATTACCTCAGCAAAACAACCTAGGAATGGATGCATTATTATTCTTATAAAGACTTCTTACCCGTCCAATTTCCTCCCACAATGAAGCATTGAACGAAGCTGCGGTGGTGATAACCTGAGGGAAGCTGGTGGCGCCACGGAAGTCACCACCAAACTTTGTACCGGGTCCTACATCTGAGACGCCGTGAAGAGCCTCCGACCACCACTCGTAACCTTTAACACCCAGCCGAGGCACGGCGGAGGCACCACTCACTAACAGCTTTACCTTCTCTTGCAATGTCAAACGTCCAATGTAATCTCTCACTCTATCGGGTATGGGTATATTGGATTTACAAAATGCCAAGTTTTTAGTTGTTGAATCTTTCGGGTCGCATGCAAAGGGTGGCCGGGCTTCTGCAGTGTGATCCGAACTTAGAACAAGGAAAAAGAAGAGAAGTGAAATAGAAATGGATAGAGTGGTGATCCGACCCATACCCATTTTTTAAAGAATATTTGGGTTTTTTTTTTCCCCTTGGTTGTATTGTATAAGCTAAGGAATAAGAGAAAATGGTGCCTATATATATTAGTGTCTGTGTCGTCCATGATTTTGTTTCACTGTTTCAAATAAATGTCTTTTTGGGAATCGTAATGCAACTTGCAACTAGACGTAAAGAAATGATGGGCAAGTAGATGACAAAAACATAACCTAGATACTCAATCCATTCACATGCATGACAAGATGACATTGACATTAAAGTCATGTTTATCAAACAATACGATGAGAATGCAAATTTCAACAATTGACATGAGTCAATCAGGTTCTGAAAGCAATAATGTCCAATTTACTTTATCAAATATGTTTAATTACCAAAAAAAAAAAAAAACTTGTTGGGCTACATGTTACAGTCAGTGTAATAGTGAATTGAGGATAAAGTATATTAAGAAAAAGTAGGGAAAAGTATGAGAGGAAATTAGAGGCAAGTAGTGGCTTTTTGTTGGTTGGCTATTCAATTATTTTTGCTTAGAAAAATGTATGAAGATAAGCTTCTCTTTTCCTTTAAGATATCCCTTGTCAGGCAGGCTATCATGTCTTTTTTTTTAATCAGATCCAAACCCTCAATTAATTCAACCCTATATAGTATCAAGGGAAACATTTAATGCATTCTCATAAATAAATATATAAATACAATTAATAATAGGAAATATGCAATCAAGTTATGTATGACTACTATTATTATATTACTCAAGAAAATGCTCAACTCCGCATTAACATACTTCATTTTTATTTTTAATCAATAACGAGAAAAAGTAAAAAGGAAAAAAAGAATGGGTGGGACATAGATTATACAAAGGAGTAAGGACCAATATGTTAACTTGAATTGGAAGAGAGGAGTTATTCTGTCAGTGGTGGTCGGCCAACATTAATAAATATAAGGATAATGTTATTCCTCAATTTTAGTACATCCATTTCTCAACAGTTACAAAGAAACAAAAACCCGACATTTTCTTTCATCGAGAAAATAAGAGATAAGTGGTGTTGACAAAATCAAAGGTGACAAATGCATTTTTATTAATAATAATTGACATTATTCTTTCTATATTAATCCAACGACATGAGTTGCTTACCTTCGTGCATTTGAGAAATCGATTGCCCAACTTGGTCTGTCGATGTTAATAAATCCCTGTGATTTATCTAATATTTTTTGCGTATCAAACAAAAATTCCTCAATTAACATTTGCATATCCTGATAATAATGTAATGATAAGAAGTCGGTAGGGCAAAACAAATGACTGCAAATCATTAATGGCTAT
The DNA here is from genome assembly GCA_903798235.1 of Fraxinus ornus. NCBI lineage: Eukaryota > Viridiplantae > Streptophyta > Magnoliopsida > Lamiales > Oleaceae > Fraxinus > Fraxinus ornus. Next base: position 10,570 of record CAIGRF010413140.1, read on the forward strand.
AACAACCACCTTTTTCTGTTATAGCTATCAATAATATGATTACACAAGTTCTGAAAATGGAGGTTGTTAGGTGGTGATGATGGAGATGACAGACTTAGTACCGGCTAATCGATGCTCACCAGCTGGCTATATCACCCTCACAACTAATTTCTCATTATTTCAATATAATCATGGAAATGTGGAAAATAAATATTTGATGAACATAATCATGGTTTATACATAAGAAATCTGTAATTAGCCAGTTTTTATTTTTCTTGTTTCGGGTTTTTTCCCCATCTTCGAGAAGAAGGGTTTCAGTTGTAACAAATATAAACCTTAGTGACAGCACCCCAGTCTATATATATATATATATATATATCAAGAAACCCATTTGAAGCTATCTCCGTAACCCATTTTCCGAACGATGCTACACACAAATACCTCTAAAGGGCGCACGGCACATTAGACTCTGCAAGACTCACCTTCCCTTTGAAGGTGGTTACATTACATCAGTCAGGCCTAGGTGGTAAGACAACTCATCTTCCGATGCAGCATATGGTATGTCATTCTTGTTTCCCAAAATGAGAAAGGGGACATTCGCAAGGGCGTCATTACAAAGAAGTGCATCTAGTTCACTTTTTATTTTCTGAAAAAGGCTCCTTACCGTAGGCATCGACCTGTAATACCATAAGACAAATGGCAAGTTCTTATTACAAAATCAGAATCAGCTATTACAAATTGTGAATTTAGCTTCTCAGGTGAATGGACACAATCAGAAGTCAACACCTTCAAGCACAATACCAGATTCATTTTGCATTTTGTGCTAACTTCAAACTGTAAAACTCATATTTACCATGAATTAAACTAGCTACGCGATGAAAACTTTCTGAACCTAAATATGTGTAACAAATGGGTTTTATGTCATGTCTGCATCATTATTACCATTATTGCTCTTGTGAAAGAGAATACTCCATAATTAGTGCACGAGGCTTCTTTGATTAGGGTCAACCGAAGGAAGAAAAAAAGGGTAAAGAACTACAAATATAAATATGCAAGCTCAATCAATCTGGAACGAATTCTAATAAGTCAAAACCCACACCATGATGAATCACTTCGTAATAATGGCTAGTAAACTTAGTATGCTTTTTCCAAATAGAATCTGGATCTTCATGCTATATGCTAGTGTAATTTGTCTCACCCTTGAGGTTTCTATGTCATCCCATCAAACTCATTAAAATTAGCTTTCCCTCAAACAAATGGCTACTCTCTAACAAGCTCATCATGCTGAAACTTGCCACCAAAGTAAACCAGTCTTTGTTATGTAATCTAAATTATGTGCTAGATTTGGATCCCAAGTTTAGACTCCAGAATTAGTTCAAAACTCTGATATCAGGTATGCACATGCACGTGTTTTTATCAAATAAATAAATAAATAAAATGAAGGGTAAACAATAAACTTGATTGTTGTACTTGAGTGCAGTTGCATTGGATCTTGCATAAATCGAATAGAGTGGCAAAAGAAGTTAAATGTAGCCAGTCCCAAATCTATATGGAAAAGGGATTCATCTACTGGAAGATCCAGTGTAACTACTGCTCAAGTACATATAACATTTGTTTTAAATGTGGAGCTTGTCAAATTAGGGTGAAAAAGTTCTCTCGAGTTGTTGACTTGATAATGAGTTATACTTGGTGGTATTTCTGAACATACATTGTGCATGTGTACAGAATCCAGAACAGAAATTAATAACAATATTGACTATTGATATTTAAAATACCTCTTTAGTTTACATTTGTAAATAAGTCCAAACAATAAAAGAAACTCCCGTAAGGCAATATGAGGGCCCCAAAACCTAAAAACCAGAGCTAAAAGGAGTATTTAGAGCTCTTCACAAGTTTTATTGTCATCAATTTCCTTCACAAAATTTTGGGTTATTAAACTCAATGTAAACAGATTCATGCTCATTTCTCAATATCACAAGTGGATTCTGAAAACTTACCAAGAAATGCTTTTTTATTTATCTAATTAGGCTATTTATAGTTCCCAAAGCCATAACACTTTCTACTTGTATTCAAAGGAAAAATGAGTCAATCTTCAGACTCAGAAAGTGTAAAATTAAAACACTACTTGTCAAAGAGAAGATAGGATTGTAAACCAGGTAGCTTAATGCAATTCAATGATACAACATTAAGCCTAATCAATCTTTCATTATATATACTGATAGACCCAATGAAATCACATCCTAAACAACCACACTAGATCGTATTAATTTTGATCCAGTCTCTATGATTTATTCTATTGAGGCTCACATCGTTTTTGTAAACCAAAACTCCTGAGATCTGCTCAAGACATGATTCAATCACATAACCTAATTTATACTCAATCACGTTAGTGGTTTCTTATTTTATGCATTCTAGTATACCATACATGTCTTGACATCTTTATTATCACTATTTTTCATCAATTATGAGTGTTAATATGATATTTTTCATTGCAGCAACGTCGAAACGAGTGTTGAAATACAAACACTCTGCAAAGGTGTAAAGTTGACTTGCCCTCCTCGACGCTGGTGATTGCAATAAGGTTGCAAGTGATATTGTGGTACTGGGGGATCTTGTCTGACATCAAAAAGGTCCTTAACAACTCCAAACTATTAAACCAATTCTAACTATAAATACTTGATAAACATACATCAAAGCGTATGATTTTCGTTATATACTAAGCTCAAACTATGTTGATTTGTTTTAGACATTTTTCACACCCAAATAACCCTAATTGACTTGAGCATTGGAGTGTATACAGCTACTGCAACACCCACTTCCAACGGTCAAGCATTCTAACATTTGCTGGCAGCTAGGTTCAACCAGTTTGACGTCAACAATGAGGAAGTTGAACCGCATGCATTACTAAAAAGTGAGAACAGAGAAAACGCCCAAATACAACTACAAATGATTCAGAAGCCATGTACCCAAGTAACTTTACCATCAATTATTCAGATCACTTAAAATAACCAAAAATGCAACAAGATCCAAATAAATTTATTTGTATAAGCACAAGAAAAAACAAATCAGTAGCCTAATTTTAGCTCTCCAGCTCGCACCACATATACAACACCAAATGATTTCTCAGATAAACAAAAAATGGTATTTAACATAACAATTATGATTTAATTCAATTTAAAATACGTTGGATAAAATTATATACAGCACATATAATTTAACTCTATTAATGCATTGAACATGAAGTACACCTTGGCATAGTAATCCTTCCATACTCTGCGGGCGATGTGACGACCCCCAAATCAAATGCCTAAAACTTAATTTTCGCAATACTCAGTTCTTCGGACGTCGGATATTGTGTCGGCTGATGTTCAACTAGTATCTGCGACAACCCAAAAATCCAATTCAATTAAATCGCCCAGCTTCATACTTAAGTTAATAAATTTATTAATACATAAATTTCTGTATTTCAATTATGTCCAGAATAAATAAAAGAAAATTGTTACCTCGTCCTTGAGCGTGTAAAGAAGCAGGGTTTTACCGGCATTCTCGAGGCCAAGAAACAAGATCCTGGCCTCTTTTTGCCACAGACCCAGCGATATCAATACCGTAAAAGCAGTTCAAAAGGAACTTTTATTGTGGGATATTTGGATGGGAATTGAATCATGATTCCGATAATTCTTAGCGCTCGTTTTAAATGTGGTCTTGTGACTCATGTTGGGTCATTAATACTTAATTAAGAGTTAAAACTTTACTAAATTATACGTTTTGTCCACCATCTTTATCCCCATTACCCTTTTGCTCCCAACCTTTTTTGACGAACATTTTTAAAATCAGTTTTTCATTAATTAACGCCATTGTCTCTACTATCGATTTCCACTATATATATAAAAAAAACCTATTAATCATTAAAGATGAAATTGCCCTTAAACTTCAAAAAATTATATTGCAACAGGTTGCCATGCCTTTTGAAAAAGTGCAATTAAGTCCAACACCTTTTATTTTTGGAGAAATATAGAAATTTATTTGAGCGAATATATTCTTATTGTATCTTGGATGCTCGGTTATGTATGAGAAGAATGGAAGTGTTGACCCTATCCATTCAGTTACTTGTATTATCATCTCGATTCTCTTAAAGTTATCACAAACACCGAAATATGTTTCGCATGTGGGCATGTTGGGTGTGTTCACAATTTTTTTGGGTAGGTCAATCTCAACCATGTCATGTTTAGTACCAAGTTGGGCATATATTAACCCCCATATAATTTAGACTTTACACCTTAGGGCTATCTTAGGTTGTATTGTGTAATTTAGGGTTAATACCCCAATTAATCATTGAACTTGTCCAAAAGTTCCCATGAGGTCACTGAACTTCAAAACTATCCTAAATGGTCACTGGACTTTGTAAATTTTGACCCGTTCCATCACTGCCTCAAAATCAAACAGTTTTTGATGACATGTCAAACGGAATAAGTGATGTGGCGCGTGTGTGTACAATTTCTTCGCCAAGTAAGCAGAATTTGATGAGGTGGACAATCTCTCTCTTCTTTTTGCCCGAACTGGTCCAATTAAAAGAAAACCGGTTGTTCATATAAAAATTTTATTCGGATTGAAGGTTGAATTGGATAAATTGTTTGTATGCACATGTTCGTTTGCCCCTGATTATGGATTCCCTCAAGTCAATTTGTAGATTGAAGTAGGAGGGATCCATCAATTTTGGTCTGAACAGCGCCGGGTTTCACGCCATTTGCAAATTTCAATTCAAAAATTGGAGCAATTTTGTGGATAATTGGTGGAATTGAATTCATACCCAGAGTCTTTTGGGCCTGTTGTTGGATCAGTTGATGGCAATTTGTAGGTTCAATGAAGTTGGGGGCTAGAATTGAAGGAGACAGATTTGAAAAAATTGGAGGTGCGACTGTCGGAGGTTCATAGGCTAGTGCAGATTGATTGGACAATGTTTTAGTTGAGGTGAAGCCATATTTGAGGTCGTCTGGTCGAGAGCTTCCTGACTGTGGTGGTACGCGATCATAGGTGTCGTCGGAGGTTGGGTTTCCAGCCAAGATAGCGTGCGTAAGTAAGCTGTTTTGACTTGATTTTGTAGCTGATTCTGATGGGTTTGTGACCAGTGGTGCGGTGGAAGATGTTGGGGGGAGTGGGGTGATGCCTTTGGTGCTATCCGGCAGTCTAGGCGGCCAAAAATTGGTGGTTTGAGGTGTCATGGTTGGCGGCTATGGTGGAATCCGGTGAGTGAGAGTTTGAATCCATCACATTTTGCTTACTTGGGAAAGAAATTGTACACACAAGTGTCACGTCACTTACTCCATTTGACACATCATCAAAAACCTTTGATTTTGATGCCAGTGATGGATGGGGTCAAAATTTACAAAGTTTAATGACCATTTAGGATAGTTTTGAAGTTCAGTGACCTCATAGGAACTTTTGGACAAGTTCAGTGACTAATTGGGGTATTAGCCCTGTAATTTATCATACTTTCTTATTAGAGATTAAGGCCCTGTTTGGTAGGAATTTTAATCCAATTAAAATTAAAAATATAGTCATTATTGAGTCTCACCCATCTAATAAAAGTCAACAATAACGGTTAATTTTTCAATTTTAATATCTACCGAACATGCCGTAAGTGTCTGTTGTATTGTTTTATTAAGAACAACTCCAATTCACAGCCTTCCACAAAGGGAAAAAGTTTGGTGCGCTGCATCTTCTTTAGACTCATTGGTCTGATCTAAAGATAGTCGTCAAGCTTGATCCTAATTCAATATGCCATCCTGGATAATTTCTTGACTTGCAACATCAAATCAAAATGTACATACAAAAGACGAGCGTATATGGTATTATGTTACATAATACGATATGTAATTATTAACGCTTCCCTACTGCAAGTTTTTTCTAGGATTTGAGAAGAATTGGAAAAAAAAATCATGTACACACTTTTTCTCATAAATGCATATTATTATTACATGGTATTATGTTACATATAATCACGCGTCTTGGCAGTCTTGGGACGCTTAACAACCACTAATGGGCACTTCACGTGCTTAGCACAGTAATCACTTACGCTTCCCAGTAGAGCCCTGTAAGTGTAAGAGAGTGTAATTGCGTTCAGAAATCAGAATCAAGAAAATTTAAAAACACAGTATTAGAAGCGAAGTTAAGGTACCTTTTGAAGAAACCATAGTCGTGGCTTCCCATAACTAAGATGTCGGCTCCAAGTTTCTCGACAGCCATGCATATCGCATCTTTGGCATCTCCACTCCCAACTTTTTTCTCCACTGCGACCTGCAATTTTCCATGTGTCATTTCACCTTTGCATAACACACAATCTAGTCCTAGCGCAAGTGCATACACAGAGGAAAGAGAACACATACAGTTGTGTTGAAGTTTTTGAAAACTGCCTCTGCCCTTCTCATCACTGAATTTGTCAAATCACTGTTGTGTTTTTCCATGGTTGCAATGACATCACCAGCAAATGGATACCCTGCAAATCATGGGAATCTTCTTCAGTAGTTCGAAATGAAACACAAGTTTAACAAACTTAAGTTCCAAAAATTTAGTCTTCAACATATTTCCTCGCGCGCATGCTAGATTCATTTTTAATCAAAGGTCTAGCGTGTGCCTATCCTAGTAGCATGTTTCACCACCTCATCTAATGACTTAGCTTTTAGACGACATTGAGAGAGAGAGAGAGAGATCTTACCACTACCAGTGACATCCACAGGAGGTTTGATGTAGAGGAGAATTAGGGTACTCGTTGGTTTATGGTTCTGGGACAAGAGGTTGCCGAGACACCAAGATAAGGCATACATGCTCTCTTCACTTTCATCTACTGCCACTACTATTTTCCTCCCCTCCATGTTATTTTCTTCCATTATAGGCATCCTTAAATTGATTTTAGAGAATTTTCTTGATTTGAACAACAGCCTGCCTGGTTGTTTGCTTTTATAGCCAAATAATGAAAGCTGTATCTGGTTTTAATCTTGCAATTAGGCCATGCTAATGAGATATTTTAGTGGTTTGAAATTCCAGTAATGCCATTTCAACATTCTGGGAATTTGCTAATATTTATGTTTCCATAGTTACACGAACCTGACTATAATTGGTAGGAAATTCTAAGTCTGTGTGGGGTCAAAAGACCCCCACTGGTTTAACAAGAAAGCCTCTATTGTTGGTATTTTGTCAATGGCCGTCTATTTGAAGTCGATTTCAATAGTTACTACACAGCCAACTTGAAGCCAATGACAGCTATTTTTGTGTCATCTTTATGAAAAAGTTCCAAAACCCAATCCTAAATGAAAGGTTTTGGTATCTTCAAGGTGTCAGAAACATTTTACTGAATTATCATCGAGACATCATCTATAACGTAACGATGCGTGGTATGAATGGACTAATATTGCCGAACATGAATTTTATATGCATTGATTTTCAAGTAGAATATGATTTAAATTTTCCACTTGTAATAGAATTAGTATAATCTCACCTTTTCATCTTATAGTGTGAATGGATTTTTTTTTTTTTTTTTTTAACTTTCGCTCGGTATTTATATTTCTAATGCTATAATTGTAATATTTTTCCCTACTGAACGAAACTTTATCTTTTATAATCCGTGAATTTCTTCCAATTTTGATTTTGATTTTGATTTTTTGATTTATTTCTTTTTACAAAATTCTCGTAATAAATTAACAACGGTGTCATAAACATTAAACACTATCTATAATTGATCTTGATAACTGTTGAAGATAAATTAAAGTGCAATTTCCTAGTCTTGTGGGGTAGGGCATGCACTTGCCGTGTCTTTCAAGGAGATGTAAGTTATAGCTTCTTGGAGCTTAGCTTTGGGCGATATTATTGCCACAAAATATCTTCAATAGGAGTGTGCAAATAAAAAATATCTTTCACCAAAAATATCTGTTTTCGGAGCAAGAAAACAATTTTTTTTTTTTTTTTTATTTTGGACTTGCACCAACAATATTATTAAAGGCTATGTTGATATCTCATTTTTTGTAGGTGAAAAGGTCCTACTGGTCTGTTGATTCTAATTCCACCTACAATTGAACAAATCAAACATATAAGTTATGAAATTAACAAATAAAGGAAATCAAACTAGAAAACTAAATTTGAAGAATAAAAAAGAACAAAGAATTCCTCTTTTTTTAAGGCTCGGAAAACTTAATCCAACACCACAAAGGTAACTCCAAAACTTTTGGAGAAGGACATGGGCACGCAAAGGCTGAAGCGGGACAGGAGAGTTTGCACAAAGCAAGAGCAGTTTCTTCACAAGGCAGAGAACGGTTTCTGCTTCTTTCCAGGACTTGCACCAACAATATTATTAAAGGCTATGTTGATATCTCATTTTTTGTAGGTGAAAAGGTCCTACTGGTCTGTTGATTCTAATTCCACCTACAATTAAACAAATCAAACATATAAGTTATGGAATTAACAAATAAAGGAAATCAAACTAAAAAATTAAATTTGAAGAATAAAAAAGAACAAAGAATTCCTCTTTTTTTAAAGGCTAAAAAAACTTAATCCAACACCACAAAGGTAACACCAATTTGTTGATTCTAATTCCACCTATAAATTGAGACCTCTCGACCTCAGTCAAAACACACCAAAAATCATTCTTGCTTTGTGCTTGATAAGAAGCAATACTGGTTCTCTGCTATGTGTTTAAAAACTTCTCCTGCATTGTGCAAATTTGCTTCTGTACTTCGTGCCTGGTTTGACCTTTGTGCCTCTCCAATTAACTTCATCGCCTACGGGTTACTTGGGCATCACAAAAATATCCAACATGGTCATTGAACTTATAGGCCAATATCAATTTGGTCTTTAAACTTTAATTTATTTCAAATTATCATAATTAAAATTTGTTCACGTTGATCATTGAACTTTTATTTGTTCCACAAGAGTCACACAATTATAAATTTTGTTTCACATAGATCATTTTAGTCTCCTTGCAGCTCAGAGATTGTCTATTTGGATTAACATCAATTTCATCTTAAGAATGACTAATGTGAAACAAAACTTGAAGTTTAACGATCAACATGAAACAAATTTAAAGTTAGGTGACTAGTTTAGAACATATTAAAATTTGAGTTACTCAATTGAAACATAAGGTTTTAGCAAGTTATTTGAAGTGAGATGAAGTAAGAATAATTTTTAAGTGAATAAAAATTTGAATTCCAACTTCTGCGGTTTGGTTTGTCAAGTTTATAAATGATTTATAAAGAGAAATAATAAAAGGAATAATAGTAACTCCTACAAATATGTGGATAATAATGAAATTAATTTTTTATTTTGAATGAATTTATAAATAATTTTTAAATTTAGTGCCAAACGAGGCCTAGTGAATCATCTATGGCAGTGAATGGCAATATGTCATGAAAATAGTACAATATCCCCAAATATTATTTTTGAAATTAAGCCCTTGTTTGGTCTGGATTAAAATCCGATTTTAATCAAAGTCAAAGTCAAACAATCAATATTAACCACATTTTTCATGGGTCCCACAATTTTTCAACCACAAATTTTAAATTTTTTTATCACAAATTACTAAAAATCTAATTTTAATCCCCACCAAACACCATCTAAAATTGTTTTTGCGCTTGGACTTGGGCTTGAAAATTTATCCAAATCATAGATGTGAATCGTATGTTTGGACGAAGAGTAAGGCCCCTTGTACAAGGGCCCTGTACGTGAAGGTGGGGGTCCTTGGGCGAAACCCCTGCAACTGGAAGGCATGGAAATTATACAAAATTAGAATTTTAAAGATTCAATTTTAACTTTCAGATTTAACGAATTTCTTTTCAAAAATCAGATAATGATTTATCTTACAATATTAATAATAATATTATAAAACTAAAAATTAATTTACACCCACCCTACACCACCCTACACCAACCCACCCCACCCTGCACTGCACCCCGATTTTAATCCCTAATTGTAGATACTTCTCCCCCTCTCCTTCTTCCTTCTCTCTGGTAGTTTGGCGGCGTGGAGGTTGCGGCGGTGCCGTGATTGTGGTGGCTGGTCGGACCACCCCAACGACAATGTTGTGGTTGGTGTACGCCATGAGCCCCACCGAATCCGCAAGTCTCTCTTCATCCCACCACATTACCGGAGTCGTGAGCGGTGATGACGATGATGCTGCTCGTGGTGGTGTTGCAAATCAGGCCGAAGAAGAAAAAAGGTGGTGGTGTGTGACGGAGGCAGGTGGCGGAGCTGAATTCTGACTGTGAAGTTGCAAATCGAACAAATTATTGTTGATTTTATCTCTAGTTTTTTTATTGTTTTTGCGGTTGTTGGTGGTAGCTGTGGTGGTGCTGATTTTGGCAGTTGTTGGTGGTGACGATGGTGGAGTTGATGTTATGGTGTTGGTGGTCGTGGTGTGGCATAGCGGTTGCCATGGTGGTCGTGGTGGTGGTGGCGGTTTAGAGATTTTTTATTGAGGTTGGTGGTTGTGGTGTGGTTGAGACGAAGATAGAGGAGATGGTAGTTATGGTGGTGGTGCGATGTGGTGGAGATGGTGGTCAAGGTGGTGAAAGATGTAGATGGTGGTTACGTTGACAGTAATGGATTTGAGGAGATGGTGGAGGCGGTGGTGGTACAAGCGGCGTTGGTGGTTGTGCTAAGAGGTGGTTGTTCACCTATGGTTGATTTCATCCTTAGTGCTTTTATCATAAAAAACAAGATCAATATTGTTTCTAACAATTGATTTTGAGTGATGATAATTCAATGTTAAAATCAATCGAGCATTGTTAAAATCAACACATTATAAATCGAACTTATGAAGAAGATCAAGATCGAAGTCAAGCATTTAAGCCAAATGTCAATAAGATCAAGATCAAGAGTTTAAGAACAAAATATGAAAGAAATTTCGAAGCAAGATCATATATTAGGCTTTCGAGATCATATGTAAAGATATAACACTTTAATCTTTAGTAATGAATGACAATAACT
>CAIGRF010413140.1:22810-41448 GCA_903798235.1 Fraxinus ornus
AAAAATCATTTTGTACACAAAGAGTTATTTTCATATCACTTGCATAAAACATTTTTTTATTATAAGTAAAATTGATTTTTCAAAGTGATATTTGAACTTAGACCACATCTCTAAAAAAAAAAGTCAATGGTCAACCGAACGTTCGGTTGACCATCCGAACGTCCGGACAAAGCATCCGATTTGACAGAAATCTTTCGTCTATCCGGAACGGTCAGCTTTTTTTGACTGATTTTCAACGGATAATTTTTAGGTCATCTAGTACTATTCCAGACGTCCGATTGGGTCGTCCGATTAGATAGAAACGTTGATTTTTCTCACTTCTATAAATACCAACTCACTTGACATTCATTTTAACACTCAAGAACATTCAAATGAGATACTTTTAATTAAAATCATATTGATTTCGCATCTCATTTATTATTATCAAATTATTTAGCTTTGAAAAACTTTTGATCGAATTAACTTTTGAAAATCTACTTATCAAAGTTTTTCATTTGGAAAATATTATTTGCACGTACATTACATATAATTTTCTACTTTTCATATTGAAACTTTGATTGAATCAAACCTGTAAACATCATATTCATCAAAATTTCTAATATATCTTAGTACTTAATGTATCACAAATTATTCATTGAAAGATAGATATATTTTTGAAGAAGATTTTTGCACTTACATTGCATAAACTTTTCATCTTCTTCTTCTTCATATTGAAACTTTGATTGATTGAACTAAACTTGTAAAATCATCAAATTCATCAAAATTTCTCATTTCTCTCTTAACACTTAATTTATTACAATCATCCATTAAAAGAGAAATATTTCTTGAGAAGATTTTTTAATCTACATTATATTTATCTCTCCATTTTCTCATTGAAACACTTTGATTGATTAAATCTAATTTCTGACTATCATATTCATCAAAATTTTTAATCTAACACTTGAGCTATCATTCACTACTATTCATTAAAGTGTTAGCCTCTATTAATACTTAGTTTGTTTGTATTATTTATCAAGAGAGGAGTTTCATTGTAAAACCACTTTGATAAAGTGTGGGTCATGTTGAAGTCCCTTAAAGATCAACATTGTATAAGGATCGATGCTCTTTGTTGTAAGTCACTATGTAGGTCATATTGAGCTCCCGAGCTTAATAGTGTGGGACGTGTTGAGGTCCCGTAATACTCAACATTGTATAAAGATAAGTGCTCCTTGTTTGTAAGTCATCGGAAACGCTGTAAAGGGTTTGATTGCACCATAAGTCTATCAAAATAGTGAGAACCTCCATAATTATATCGTTTGCATCCCCTATCCCTTTTACTTACCGTATTTATATTGCTCAAATTGTTCGTGCTTAATTATTTTTGTATTTGTGCATATTTGTTGAATTGTTATAATTGCTATTATATTGTTTAAGATTTGAATTTATTTTAGAAAAAGTTTTAAAAACCAATTCACCTCCCTCTTGGTTAGTTATTTTTTGGCTCTCAGTGGTGGTCACAAATTGTTTTCTTGATTATGATCAATAAATTGGTTGGTGTGTGACCAATAAACAATACGAGACCGATTGTGACTAAAAAATTGGTTGGTGTGTGACTAATAAACAATATGTGAGCAATGAAAAAGATAAATTGTGACCAAGAAATAAGGCGTGACCTAAAAAATTGTTAATTTGTGACCGATAATTTCAATATTTGTGAGTGTATGATAAGTTGTGACTTATAATATTTGTGATTTGTAACCTATAAGAAAATTTTTGACATATAAAATTTGTGATTTGTGACCAATGAATAATACGTGACTTACTAATTTGATAGATTTGTGATCGATGGATAAATTGTGACTTATAAATTTTTTATTTGTGATCGATGAACAAATTATGACCTATAAATTTTTTGAATTGTAAGCTTAAAATAATTTGTGACATATGAAAATCGTGATTTGTGACTAATTAATAATATTTGACCAATTATATTGAATTTGTGACCTTAATATATTTAATTAATAAAATATATATTTAATTAATTAATTTATAAATAAAATTCAAAAAGTTCTGAGATTTGAAATTTTAAACATAATCTCTTAAATTCGAAATTGGTAAAACTAAACCTCTTAATTATGAAATCTTCACATGGAAGATCCCCTGATACATAAGTGGACTCTACCCATTGAGGAACTCTATATGCTCCAATGTCAATATTAATGCCATAATATTTTTGAAAATATATTAGACAACGCTCAAGTTCACACTGTAAGTATTATGTGTAAACAAGAAGAGGTGTGCTGGAAAACTTATTGTTCGCGTTCACCAGAGGTGTGTTTTTATACAAAGTGAATACAACTAAGTTCCTAGAATAGATAAACCAAAATGCAACAACCTGATCTATATTTGAAATGATACAAAGATAAGAATTACAAACAATATACATCCCGCAACATCAGAGAAGACCACAACAATTTGGAACCATGTGGACCTGGTCTTCAGGAGAGAGATAAGCTTCTAACATGCCCCCTCAAGATGGACTTCGGTAGAGAAGGCCAATCTTGGGTTTCAAAAAATTTAACCGCTGACGAGACAACGGTTTAGTCAAGGCATCCGCGAGTTGATCATGGGAGGAGACATGAACGACACGCAAAACACCGGTTTGGACTTTCTCACGAATGAAGTGGAAATTGATGGGGACATGTTTCATTCAAGAGTGAAACACCGGATTAGAGCATAACTGAGTAGCACCAACATTGTTACAATATATTACCGGAACATGAGGAAGATGAACATGTAACTCAGTGAGAAATGAACAAACCCAAGAAAGTTCAACAGTTGTGTCAGCAACAGACCTGTATTATGCTTCAGTGGAGGAACGAACAATTGTTCTTTGCTTTCGAGAAGACCAAAAGACGGGATTCTTGCCAAGAAACAACACGTAGGCACTTGTGGAAGATAGGTCATCCTTGTTCCCCCCAATCAACGTCGGAGTAGGCATGAAGGTTAGGAGGAGAGTCACGAAAGAAAAAGAGCCCCTCTTGAATGGTGCCACAGAGATAGCGCAACAAGCGTTTAACTAACTGCCAATGGAGATCTGTAGGGCGGTGCATAAACTGAGAAAATTTATTGACGGCGTAGGACACATCAGGGCGAGTAAAGGCAAGGCATTGTAAGCTACCAACTGTGGCTTTGTATTCCGTTGGTTCAGGAAGTGGTTGACCTTCGGTTAAAGATGGAATGCATCCAGGTAGAAGGGGCGTTGTGGTCGGCTTAGCACCTGCCATATGTGTTCGCTCCAGGAGGTCCAGTATGTAACGCCTCTGGGAGAGGAACAAACCACGGGTTGTGGACAACACTTCAACTCCAAGAAAATATGATAGAGGACCCAAATCCTTCAGGGAAAAACGATGTGAGAGGTGTGTCACAAATTGACTTACAGCATTAGAATCATCACATGTGACAATGATATCATCAACGTAAACCAAAAGATAAATAATATGAGATCCACTTTTGAAAATAAACAGAGAGGTATCTGTGAGAGAGTTGTGAAAGCCTGAAGAAATGAGGAATTATCGAAGCTCCTGGTACCAAGCACGAGGAGCTTGCTTTTTGAAGTTTACACACACTCCCAGGATTATCAGGATCAATGAAACCCGGAGGTTGATTCATGTAAACATCTTCTGTCAAAGTGCCTTGCAAAAAGGCATTATTTACGTCTAGTTGACGTAGGGACTAGCCTCTGCTCACCGCTAGACTAAGAACCAAACGGATGGTAGTCGATTTTACAACTGGACTGAAGGTCTCTGAAAAGTCTAGGCCAGGCCGTTGATGAACCCCTTTGCTACAAGTCTGTCTTTGTAACGAGCAACAGACCCATCGGAGTTCCGCTTGATCCGAAATATCCATTTACATCCCACCACATTCGGAGCATAGTGAGAAGGTACCAGAGTCCAAGTACCATTGTGAGTAAGAGCATTATACTCTTCTGACATTGCTTTCCTCCAATTCGGGTCTTGCTACAAGTCTGTCTTTGTAACGAGCAACAGACCCATCGGAGTTCTGCTTGATCCGAAATATCCATTTACATCCCACCACATTCGGAGCATAGTGAGAAGGTACCAGAGTCCAAGTACCATTGCGAGTAAGAGCATTATACTCTTCTGACATTGCTTTCCTCCAATTCGGGTCTTTGAGTGCTTGAGTAACACATGTGGGTTCGGTGGGTATGGCATGATGAAGCTGTGAATTTAAAGTGAGGCGTTGAACAGGTTTGTGGATGTTGTTCTTGGAGCGAGTAGTCATAGGATGAGTGGATAGGACTTGAGCATTTTGTGAGGGGGAAGAATTGGGTATCGATTCTGTGGTGGGTGTTGGTTCTGTGGTGCTTGAAATGGGAAGATTTTGGGAGGAGGAGAAGTTGATTGTTGAGGTAAGGAAGGAGAGGAAGGTGCCTGTGGGCTATCGATGAAAGAAGGAAGTTGGATTGATGCTGACGTGGAAGAACCAATCACGGGTGCAGTTGGAATGGGCTCTGCAGAGGTGTGTACGGGTTGTAATGTATATGGGCAGTGCAGGACTCCTGTAGGAGGGACCCACGACTGAACAAGTGTTTGAGTGGATGTGGACTGTATAATTTGGTTTGAAGAAGCATAAGGAAACGTGGACTCCATAAAAGACACATGCCTGGACACAATTGTTTTGGAAGTATCCTGATCAAAACAAATATATCCACTTTGACAATGAGTATCCCAAAAATATGCAGGGCTTTGAACGTTGATCAAGTTTATGGCTAGCATAAGGTCGGAGCCAGAGATAGCATAAACATCCAAATGTTCGAAGTTTTGCATAATTTGGGGAAGCTTGAAATTTTTTTTCGTATGGTGAGGAAAAATTAAGTGTAGGTGTGGGCATTCTATTTATTAGATAAACTGTTGTGGAAAAAACATATGACCAAAACTTGTGTGGGAGTGAGGCGTGTGTGAGGAGTGAGAGTCCTGTTTCTACTATATGCCTATGTTTTCTTTCAGAGAGCCCATTGTATTATGGAGTGTGAGGTGGAGTTGTTATATGAGAAATTCCATTTTGAAGGAGATAGTCTTTGAGAGAAATAAATTCTCCCCCATTGTCAGAATAAAATGTGATGATTTCTTGTTTAAAATGATTTTCTACAATTGGTTTGAACCTGTGAAATGTTGGTTTAACATCTGATTTTCTTTTTAGTGGATAAAACTATATGTATCTTGTGAAATGATCAATAAAGATGACATAGTATTTAAATCCATCGAGTGAATAAATTGGGGAGGTCCATACATCTGAAAAAATAACTTGAAGAGGATGCCTAGATTTTATTGATGAAATAGAGAAAGGTTGTTTGTGACTTTTGTTACACTGACGTGTATTACAAACAAACTCTTTAGAGACTGATCTAGACGACATCAAATTGTACTTGGAAAGAACAATGTTTAAAATAGGAAGTGCAGGATGACCTAATCGACAATGCCAATTGATTGGTGAGATTTTGACGCTTGAAAAAACATGTGGACTAATGGTGAGTGGTGAGAAGCTCGATCACACGTACACACCGTCTTTAGGCTCACCCTTTGCTTGTATTTCCCCCGTGAGAAGGTCCTTCACAAGAAAACACCAGGGCAAGAATTCAATAGAGACATTATTGTGGACACAAAACTGATAAATAGAGAGCGGGGGTTTTTTTTTTTATTTCAGGGACACACATGAAATTTTTAAGAATAAAAGTATGAGAAGGGGTTTTGAGAGACGCAGAGCCTGTATGCATAATTTTGAGACCAGTACCATCACCAATCATCACATCATCAGTTCCATTATATGGAGAATGGAGATAGAGATTATTTAGATCAGCCGTAATGTGGTGAGATGCTCCGCTGCCTAGAAGCCAGGAGGAATTATTTGAGGGAGTGGTTCCAGCATAGTTTGCTTTAGGCTGCCAGGGAGTGGGACTGACACCAGGAGAATGATTGGAAAAGCCAAGAGGAACGATCTTGTAGGATGGGCAACGTTTTGCTGTGTGACCTTAGATTCCACAAATTTGACAGTGTCCAAGGTATGGCCTCGGAGGTGGACGGTTGTTATGGGTGTGCTATGACCAAATATGAGATTGGTTATTGTTTGGTGGATTTCTTGAGTGGTTGAAGTTTTGGGATTTTATGTTGGAACGAGTGATGGGATTAGCAGTAGGTGGGAAAAGAAAAGTGTTGAAGTGGTTGGCGGAAGTATGGAGAGCAGCTTCAAAGCTCAGGAGTTTTTCATGAAGTTCATCAAAGCTAATTGGGGTGTCACGAGCTTGAACCACTCGTACACGTTCTTTATATTCGTCACCGAGTTCCTCCAAGATTTTCTCAGTGAGATCTTCCATGTCCACTGGTGCTCCTAGAACTGCAAGTTCATCAGCACGAGCTTTTATTGACTGCAAGAAGTCGGTAATGCCGAGAGTCCCTTTGGTGAGTGTCTTGAATTGAGCCTTTACTTGTTTGATTCTTCCTCTAGAAGGTTGGGCATAGGTTGTGGCCAGAATACTCCAAGCTTCCTGGGATGTTTTGGCGCGAGCAATAAAAGGAATAATTGTTGGGGAAATCGACCCAACGAGGGCGTTAAGGATCAACTGATCCTGGCGAATCCATAGCTGATGCGGTGGATTTGGTGTTGTGGTTTCTTCTCTGGTGATGGTGGCTGATGGGCAGGGTTTTGTTCCATCCACGTAACCCTGCAGATCGTACCCGATGAAGAGTGTCTGAAATTGAAGCTTCCAGGACAAGTAATTGGAGCTGTTGAGCTTGAGTGGAGTTCGGGCCGTTACATTTATTGTGATGAGGGTGGTGTTATTGGTTCGAAGGTTGCCAGACTGGGTGTTGGTTTGATCGGCCATGGAAGTTTTGAAAATAAAAAATAAAATTAATGTGCTCTTGATACCATGTAAACAAGAAGAGGTGTGCTGGAAAACTTATTGTTCACGTTCACCAGAGGTGTGTTTTTATACAAAGTGAATACAACTAAGTTCCTAGAATAGATAAACCAAAATGCAACAACCTGATCTATATTTGAAATGATACAAGGATAAGAATCAGAAACAATATACTTCCCGCAACATCAGAGAAGACCACAACAATTTGGAACCATGTGGACATGGTCTTCAGGAGAGAGATAAGCTTCTAACATTATGCCTCAAGTCTAATCAACTTTGGACATAAATACTTTTAATATATAATTGATGCATATTTATGACTAAATCTATTATTTAATTAAATTAATATTCTAAATTAAATAATAGATTATGTAGATTCAAATCTTGGTAATTTGTTAATCACAAGGAATTGTAATTGTGAGATACAATTTACATATGACTAATCTTAAACCATTTGTGGTCGTATGTAATAATGAGTTTGTAGAATTTATCGAATGTATTGTTCTAAATATAGTTTCTATCTAAACACAAAATAGATCCATGGTAGGAATTGAAAAATTAATTTATTTTTCGCTATGCATGTTAAAGTAAATTCCCAACACACACTTCAATCAGGGACATGGTTCATTCTTATTCGACATGAGTCTCTTTATACATTTGTTTTCAAAAACTTCTAAAGAACAAATCAGTGCTTTTGTGAGGGAAAAATTGAAATTGGTCGATTCGATTTAATAAATTTGTTTGATATATGTTGATGTTACCAAAATTTATACCTGGGATGAGGATAGGATGGAGCAAGAGATCGAGCTAGAATTCTGAACTTGAAATGATCACGAACAATGATGCTTGACATCTAAAATAAAAGCTAAGGGGATTTGACTCGTAGCTCCTCTCATGCTAATATAGACAGATAAAATAATAACTATGTTTCGAGGAATATGGGACTAATGTGCCTAGTGTTTTAGGTAGTAGATACCTAGTAGAATTAGGATCCTAAAGGCTATGGATCAACTCAAGTATCTAGAAAGCGTTGTCCTTGAAGGATGGTAGAGTTAAGTTCGTATTCAATTGGAGAATGATTAATCTTCTTTTAATAAGGATAATGTCGAGTAGAAGTCTATCAGGAGCAAGAAATCGCTCATGCCAATCACTCCTTGATAGCTCAGATGGTCGAGTACCGAAATTAGGAGGCATGGTGTTCTCCTAGGGATAAAAAGGTCGGTCAAAGAAATTGTTATGCTCAGCCCATTTTTTCTTCATCACCAATTCGAAAGTCCATGCACTATACGAATAATCATACATGGATTATCAAGGACTATTGTTACTCCTTGATTCACAGGGCCCCAAATACCCTACGTGGCCAACAAAGATGAGGTCCCATGCCGCCTCGGAATATATTAACAGAAGGCTGACCTAATTGAACCATTTTCTGTGGTTAAACCAATATGCTTTCCGACCCCACTAAATCACACCGACCCTAATGGAAAGAGCCGGCCCCGTGAGTGGAGGCGAGGCCACAGAAGGAGCTCAACACGAGATCTCTCGAACAATCATTTTGATATACGGTTGATGTGACAATTCACTGTCACCACCGCAACTGCCAGCCTATTCGGTAAAGTTTAAAACTGTAAGCTAGGCATTATGGATGCTAAAATGGTACCCATATTTAAGGCTCACGATTGATTGATGTCTAAAATTAGAGGCATCAGCCACACGGATGAGACCATGAGTCTTTCCATCCAACGACCCTCATTCTATCTTTTTATATTATAAAATCTCACACTTAGTGTCATTTGAAAGTAATGCAAGTTTAGATTTCCAAACTATAACTTTGTCGTATTATTGTTTTATTTGTGATTCCCCAAAGTCGATCCGCTCTTTACATTGTAGGCTCATGTCTAAAGTTCTCCACACTCATATATTTACTTCTCCAACTGACTTGATCGTTGGAGTGCGCGCGACCAACTTCCCCCTCATCTGAGCAAGTCACGTGTGGTTAACGATTTGTCCAAGTGTGCAAAAATAAGATTTGCATTGACGTGAGAGACCTTGAGATTTGTTGACCACATTGAAGATACAGTTTTTGGGGTCAACAAAAGTCATCCTTAACCCAGGTACGGACAACAGTGAGAAAAAGGGAACTCATTCCTTGTGATGTGAAGCTTAAGGTAAAGGATGCCCTCTGCTTCTTACAAGGTTGGCGAATTGCTTGAAAGCGTATAAGGTCCTCAGACTTGACATCCTGGAGTCTGTCTTAGGAGAAATCTTATGGTAGGATCATAAGTAAAACTTTGTTTTTAGCCATTCCAATTTAAGTAGTTGAGTTACGAGAAATGAATTTTAACTATTTTCCACTAAATCATATGAAATAACAATTCATCACCATAGGATAAAAACCTCAGCACAACTTCAAAACTAGGTGGACAAGTAAGCAACACAAGAAGCAAGCGTTGTAGCGATGTATGAATTACCCGATTAAAATGCGGAAGACTCAGCTCATCATCAATAAGTAGTCGTATTAGTTGTCCAACTTTTTGGTAGCTAGCCGAACAAATTATAAATTTTGAGTCCCAAATAATGAAGCAAAAGTAAATGATCATCGATATTGATGTTGACTTACTACCAAATGCAAACGTTAACAAACTTGACAGCTCTTTTTAGGTAACAAGTCAAATTATGGTTAAAAGATGTTTCATGTTTGAACCTGTTCCTTCACTTTGAATTTGAACACAAATATAGCCCATATTAGTAAATTCAATTTATATTTTACCAAATCATTTGCAATGTTACAAAAATCAAACTGAAATAACTGGTTTGACTAATAAAATAAAGCACCAGCTCGAAATTGATTGAACATTTCATCACACATTTTTCAATAAAATAATATTTTTCATCGTATCAATAACTTTTCCTTCTTTTTCAACAACATATTCCCCATCACATCACTTCAAAAAAATGCATTCTCTCATTTTAATATGCACCAAACACACTCTCAGTTTATTATTTTTTTAACTGTTTTGATCTTTTTACTGTTTGAGTTGACGGTGAATGGAGTTTTTAAATAATTGAAATTTGTACCAGGTCACAGCTTGAGGTAGATCATTTAAATCGGAGTTCAAATTAGGGGTGTGTTCGGTAGAGATTAAAAAAGAATTAAAATTAAAAAATTAGTCGTTATTGTTGACTTTTATTAAACGAGTGAGACCCAATAACAACCATATTTTCAATTTTAATTGAATTTTAAGTTGTACCAAACAAGCTCTAAGTATATTTTTAAAAGTTGAAAAATATTTTTTATGAAGAAAATAGCAATCAAACGCTTCAAAGTGGAAATTTGGGCAGAAAGCTAACATTTTCCATTAAAAATAAATGCAATCAAACGCACCTAAGTTCTGAAAAAAAATGACTTTTTTTTGGTAAAACGAGGCTCTCTGTTCTCGATGTGAATAAAAAATGAGTATAGTATATAAGCAATTTTTTTAAAAAGATGGCCGTGGCTTTTGATATTTCAAAAGGAATGTCAAAAAATGACATTTTCCAATTTCCTCAATTAAAATTGAAGCTTTGCCAAATATGCGCTTTCAAAATAATTCACTTATTTTTCAACTTTAACTTACACCAAAAATTCTCTTGGCCTACGTCACAACCAATTTATAAATTATTTATAAATTCAATCAAAATCAAACATTAATTTCAACCACATTTAGTTACTAATCATTCATACATTTCGTGAGACTTATTTCTCCACTTATAAATTCTCAATTAGATGCTCATATGTAGATTTTTTCAGGTTAGCCAAACAATTTCCTCAATTAGAATTTAAGTTTTGCCAAATATGCACCTACTTTCAAAATAATTCACTTATTTTTTAACTTTAACTCGCACTTAATCTTTCAAAAAAAATGTTTTTCTACTTAGCCTTAATCAGGCAACTAAATTCAAACATTAATTTTAACAATATCATCGCTACTCATTTATTATCTACACATTTCGTGAAATCAACTATTATTCAAAATATTTTATAAATTTGTCAAACGTAAGCTTATATGTAGAATTTTCTAACGTTAGCCAAACAGTGCATCTAGTGCCTCAATCTCTTGGCTCTTGGGAGGACAGCATATAACGCAGTTCATATCATGAGAAGGCACTAGAATACTCTGAATGCGAACTCAAAACTAACAAAAAACACTAACTCCAATCTCAATCTCAATTGAATCTGATACATGTAAAGCATCAATAATCAAAAATAATCTTGGTATGGCCTACTTAGACTACGTAACATCTTGTGAATACACTCCGACAGCAGGCTATCCGGTGATTACATTAAACTCACACTTTTGATACTGCTCGAAAAAAGTTATAAACGTTGAAGCTTCTCTTCTACGAGTTCAATACAGCGGTATAGAACAAACTCGACAGGGTTCAACGAGCATACTGTATCGGATGTGAATGGATCATCATTATTCTGGCTCTCTGCCATGGTTCCTGTCAATAATGTACGCAGCGGGAGAAGCCATTCATTGTAGGCCTTCCTTAAGTTGTCCTTGGACAGTATGCCAGTGTAATTAGAATTCCCTGGTTCAATTATAATTTCCATCAGAAAGGATTGACTAAAAATACAGTTGAAAGGAATAATAAGGCCAAGTGTAGAATCTTGTGACATGAATCCTTGTACACATCTCGTTGGGGAATCCCTATGAACTGTGAAAAAAGATTAATGTAGCCGAACCTAAATTATTGAGAATAAGGGTTAGTTTGTTTTCATTGTCCTTGAAAATATATGGTAAAATAAAAGCCAACATAAAAGATGCAAAACAAGGAGAAATTTGATGAAATGAAAAGGAGGGAAGAATTACAATGCAAACAAAGAACAATACAACTGATACAAAACGAGAATTTGATTAAATGACTGCCCCGTAAAAAACATTCACAAGGAAATGCAGATCTTGTAACGAAAGGGTTTAGATGTCAGTAAGGGAATAAAATGAAGTTTAAGTAAGGCCTGAAGATGAAAAGAATAATTAAAACAAGAAGCTAAAGACAATTATATCATAGAAGCTCCATTACATGCAAGGAATAAGCAATTCAAGATTACTACAGTTAATCAAGAGAACTGTCTTCACCTGTTGACTCTGTGATCAATATAAATCTGTAGAAATTAAGCGCGGACAAAACCTGCAGCATATCAAAAGCACAAGTGGATTACTCGCGTGAAACAAAGTTTATTCAGCATTAAGGCGCGGTGGTTGAATGACTGTAAACTATCTATTGGTTTCATTTAATAAAAAGAATGAATAACTACTGCATACATGCAAATGCAAATATTTCTATTTCAGCAAAAGATTAAGGGCCATACGTGGCGTGTTCTCTTATAAAACCAAAATATAAATGTCTATAGATGCACAATTTGTTCAAATAACAATCTGAAATAATAAGAAACCCATTTTGCAGGACCTTACAAGTCTTCAGATTTTTACATAGGAGATTTTATTAGAAAATTCAATTTCAAAACTACCATAAAATCTGAAAAATAATATAGCTCCCAATTCACTAAGAAAATGACAAATATTCTTTAGCAATTTATGAAACATAACTACTTTTGCACGGTAGTGATTTTCATGAGTAAGCAAAACAACGAAGAAAAAAAACCATTCCTTTCTGCCAAATATATCCCCTGTTTGGTACACATTAAAATTTTATTTTCATTCTTCTACTTATTTTCAACCACATTCTTCAATAAAATAATATTTTCATCGCATCAATAACTTTTACTTCTTTTTCAACCACACATTTTTCATCAATCTACTATTCCAGAATACATTCTCCCTAAATAATGTGGCTCAAACACACCCATAATTTAAAAATTAGATTCAGCTATAACCCCGGGTTAAAAATAATAAGTAAGAGAATGTACACAAATACTTGTATCCTTAGATAAAATACAATACAGTTAAATGGAAAAAAATTCAGACACATAAGAGGGAGGAAAGGGGTGAGGAAGGGAGGGGGAGGGGGAGATTTACTGCATCGCTGTACTCAGGGAGGAGTGGAGGTCCACCCTCTGGAGGCCTTAGAACAAACTCCACCAACTCAAGAACGCTTGGACTCCAAAATGATGTACTTTCGTGGACTTCCGGTTCCAAGGCATTCCCTAACGAAACTTTTTTAGTCTTTGCCAAATGCATTTCCCCTCTAACGTAATCTAGAAGTAGAGCGATCTATAAAAGACTGTATTAGTATCAACTACTTCAAAAATTTCCACTCTGATAGGCTTAAATAAATGATGATTACTTTGGAATCTGTATGGAAGGCCTACCATAGAAGAAGAGTTACTATTCTTAATCAAGGCCCTTAAGACATCAAATCTCAGAGAAGTCGGGATGTCTGCAAGTACCTGCATTTTGTGAAGTAGGGGATTGAATGAAAGGAAGTTAAAAGAAGTATTTTCCAAAAATGCTTTGTAATGACAAGAAGTTTCACTAATAATATGTGAAGTGAGGGTCCATCAACAGTTTTAAATGGAATTTGTGAATACAATAAAGAAGATTTATTAATCCATTAAAGCAAAATTAGGTGAATTCACCGGATACAGTACAAACTAAATGGACCTTCAAGGTCTCTAAGCAAATACAATAAACAAATCAATATGAAACCACGTTAGAATCACATAATGATGGATTTAATAACTTTTAGCAAAGGGGTAGAAGTGACCAAAAGGCAGTCAGATGACAACTCACTTTCATCTTTACACTGCTTTATAATAAAAAATTTGCCCATTATCAGAATATGAAGTCTAAAACCTTTATTCTGTTTATTTTGCTTCAGCAAAGATAATTAAGAAACAGAAACAATGTTTCTAAGTTTCCAGTGGTAAATGCAATGTCATTCATACCCACCACATAAGGAAAAAATGAAAACGAAAATACCTTTTCTTCAAATCGATACTATGTTTTGGGAACTGAAATTAAATGATTGATACTTCCCACCTCTTTTGCTAGTTCGAGTGACCCATTTGACGTGTATATTTTCTATTCTTTATTTTTCCCAATTTTACATCAACACAACCATTATAATTTTCACAATTTCTTGCCGAGACTTCCACAGATCTTGACTTAAAGCAACTTTTTGGTTCGGAATATTAGCACCAAACATACTTGGTTGAGTGATAGCCCTTCTTCCTCCAATTTGCCTCCCTGCACTATGCCCCAATACAGTACTCAATTACGATTCTAAAGGCAGCCTAAGAAATCATTGGGCATTTTCCCTTTTTCATAAGTTAACGGTTGATTTAACTCAATAATTCCTGCTAAATATAAATGCACTAATAAAAATTTACAAGGTGATAAAATATAGAATATCCTGATCCTGCAATCATCTCTGAGAAACACTGTTGAAAGTAGTCTGCAATGTTAGGTAATTCATAAGATAGACATGATAAAAAGATTATGGTTTGAATTCGTAATATATCTTACTACATTGTCATGGAACATGAAACAAGTTCTGACATCTTTACCTTTTTGAATAAACCAAAAGCATCCTTTCTTGATGCAGCATCGGATGCATTCATGATGACCATTTCAATTGCCTGAGAGTGAAGAATGAGTGGAAAAATTAGATAATATGACTAAATTGTCAAGGAAGAAAATCAATAGAGGGCAACAGACTACCTGCAAACCAGTATAGAGAGTCAGCATATAGGCTGAGTAGTCCACATGATCATCATAAGAGTGTGATAAAATTCCATCCATGATGCAAATAAGGAAATTGATTGCATGTTTCTTCAATTCCCATGGCAAATTCACGCATGAGAATATATGCTTCAACATGCCTATTGATTCCCATCTTCTAGACCAGTTACCTTGGAGTTCACTTTTGACGGCAGCCAAGTCAGCGTTGGCAGCTAAAGCAACCTCATTAGACTTGTAAGCCCAAATTACTGATTATGATTCAATAGAGTAATAATAGAAGTGATTAGGTGAGCATATAGAGAACCAAAAACATCATCAAAGAAGAAGAACTCCAATGTGTATACATAAAGATTGTCAAGTACCAACCTGCAAGTGATGCTCCAAGTTTGACTTGAGAAAAGCAATTCATATAGTCATCACCTTCATCTGTAGTTTATTAGGTACATCAAGATGTCTGTATAAAGGTGTATATCTACTATCAACTAGTCATCTATGCAAAAGCAATAACAGAATATGAGTCAAAACTAAATGCAAATAGTATAAATTAACCTTCAAGAACCAGTTCTGTGAGCACATCAACCTCAGACCCCGTAATCAAACCAATGTACGATAATTCACAATGTCGAAGGAAATGACATAACTGTAGCACTAACTGGAGACAGCTTGAAAATTTACTTGTCAAGCCAATTGAAACAAGAGCCTGCACATCAAGAATAGTTTAATTTATAAAGATGATATCACTTCACTAAACACAACTCAAAACAGCTGAAAATAGAATTTCACTTTAGCAAGAAATGTCCACCATAGTCTGCAAGACATATAGGCCTAATAAAGCACGGAGCTTATTCCTGTCCTTGCCTTCCTGCCAAATGAGTAAAAAAAGTTCATGAAAACCTAGCAGAACCACAGATGAAACTACTGAATTAGCATCGGTGGTGACACAAACCAACTTCACACGAACTTCTTGAATAGAGTTGGCAATGTCAATTGCCTTGCAGAACAATTCCTCAAAATCTTTATCTTCATCATATAATTCAGAAGACATGGTTTCCAAAACATTGAGAATAACAGGAACCACAGTTTTTACTTGCTCATAGTGCCGCCTCCGGATGGAAACAAGAACTGAAACCAGAAAGAAAATATGAATGGTTTATCCCTGAACTCTACATATTTCGAGAATGGTAAAATCAAAGAGCATGAGCATAAACACATCCAATGGATTATGAAAAAAGGACACATTCTATCTCCAAAGCTTCGAGATCAATTGTCACTCAATCATTTCGTTAATAGACTGTCTGTGTATGCTTACAGACTCAAGCATAAGAATGAAAACACAACAATAGTAATAGGAAACAAATAAACCATGTTGACCAATTTTATCTTTTAAACAGACCTGTCTTTATCATATGCTGGCTCCCTTATATTTAGTACTAAGTGACTGCATGATGGGGAACAACAATGATTTGGACTCGAAAATATAAATTAATAATATGTTCCAAATTTTAGGATACTAAGTCAATTGAATTATTTTCAAATTTTAGAACTCTTTGGATGGATACAAATTAGGTAGCTTGAACATGATGTAATACATAGAATCAGAATGGGTTCGATGCAATGAAGAAGTCACATCAGATTCTATGTAATATTAACTATAAAGTTAGATGCCAAGTTCTGCTTATTAGACCAATTATGGTTCATGGTACTGAGTGTCAAGACGTTAAAGCACAAAATGTCCATAAAGTGCATGTAGGGGGGATGAAACTATTAAGATGGATGTGTGGCCAAATAAGAATACATAAAAGAAGAAATTAGAATTTAATTCAAAAAGTGAGTGCCAATATTTGATAAATTAAAGGAACAACAATTAGGTGATTGTGCATGTTTAGCATAGACCTAAAAAGCTCTCGTTCACAAGAGTGATGTGGGGGTACACCAATTAATATTAACGGGCATTATTGCAAAGAATACAATTATGTTGGATCTTCGCATAGATGTAGTGTAAGGATTGAACACAAATTAATCAAAATTAAATAAGTTAATTGTTGTATGCTTTTTCTCTCATTACATAAATCATAGAAGCAGATTATAGATTACATGTAGTTCAATATTTTTATTTTTTTCATTTTACATCAACGGGCATTAGAGTCAAAATCTGATCCAAGCAACATTTCTGCACATGCCCAATTAAAAATTGTACACATTTATTAAGATACTATATCAAATCAAGGAACCCATATAGGAATGTCTGAATGCACTCGATTTTATGGTATTACCTTTGGTGAGCCCACTTAGAAGTGGTATAAAGTAACAAGGAACAGCAAACAGCTCATCTCGAGAACCTAATGCCTGTAAAAGTTTTGGAGGAACATCTATGAACCATTCAAAAGATCAAAAGAAAAAAATGCAGTAACGCAAATTTGAATACATTGAACAAACAAATGGTGATTATATTTAGAACACAACAAGAACAAACTAAGTGCAACTAATTTAGAACTTATGCCATCATCTCAAGACATCTCCAGTCAAGCCCTGTCCCTAATGTGGATTATATGCACGAATTTTCTCATGACAGCAATCACTGTCTCAGGTTACAAACCCTGTTCAATTTTAATATACACCCTACTTTACTAGCTTATCCAATGGTTGATTAAGATCTGCTTCTTTATCCAAAAATATAGGTTATAGATATTGTGTTTCCTCTTTATTAAGAGGAAAGCAATGAAAGGACTTCACTGAACATAATCAAATTATGTCTCATTTGATTCACATTTCCATCTATTGATCAATTAACAGCAATTGCTCAAATTCCATGCAATTCTTTATTTTCTCTAAAGCTAAAACAATTTCATCAGAAAAATCTCAATGTTTGTGCAACAGTGAGTAACTAGTGATGAAACTATATAAACTACAGATACTGGCAGAAAAGAAAATAACAAATAATTGGACATCTTGATAACACAAAGATAGTCACAGTTAGTAGTACCCAAAGTCTTCACATTTTCCATCAAACTCATATTTCAACCAGACAAACATATAGTAGTCCACTAGTCGCAGTTTTTTCCAAAAGAGGACGTAATACACCAAAAGAACAAATAAACCGATCAGATATATACCTCACAGAGAATTGAAAGCATATCGCGGGGACTACAAGTCTCAACCAACCGATCAATGATGCTCTCAGCCACCTCCAAACTCCTCTTAGACACACAAGCGAACCTGGCAACTGCCTTGGGCCACTCAAACGCTAACGCATCAATAACTTCCTGCAAAGATTAACTACTATAATTCATAAAACAGAAAACAAAATAAAAAGGGTCCAACAGGTCAACATTTTTAACTATAGAAATAAAATAAAAAGAAAATAGAAACTTCACTAGACCTGATTAAGTGAAGGTAAGCATATATATTGATGAATTTGGGCGAGAGTTTCGAGCGCTGTTTTTTCCGAATCTTCATTTTCGGATTCCGATAAAACGGAACTGGAGATTGAGTTGAGGAAATCTACGTGCTCGGAGATTGAATGCTGCGACTTACTGTAATCACCTGCTTCAATCGACTGCATGCTTGCACACAACAATCATAATAAATATACTGCATTAAAAAATTAGATCAATTCATATATAAATACATCTATTGTGTGAAGTATACACTTGAGCAAGAGGCTAGGGTTTGATGGAGGGTGTGGATGATGCTCTCCTGCTTCGCGGACATTCTGGCAGCTCTGCTCTGCAAATTGTGTAGTTTCAAAATGGACCGAAATCAAAAATGAATTAAAAAGTTAAACTTAAAAGCTCTCTCCCAAACTTTTAAATGGTATCACTTAAGTCATCAGACTTTAATTCGTAAATTTAACAATTTTGTTGAGGTGTTTCATTGCTTATGTTCTTCACGAATTTGCATAAATAAGCTAAAAAGTAAAAACAACTCGTTTTTGCATGCTAATTTTTATTCACATTACCCATCTTAACAATTTAAACAATGGACATAAGTCAGATGTTTAGTTTTATTAATTTCAAATTTAAGAGATTATG
>CAIGRF010413164.1:10191-52043 GCA_903798235.1 Fraxinus ornus
TGTTAAGGGATATAATCCCACATCGAATAAAGATGTAGACACAGACCAATTAATAAAAGATCTTGGACTTCTCCTCTTAATAAGGTTGACCTTTTAAGATGGACCCCCAAATCTTAACAACTATTTCTGAAAAACCTAAGATATGTAATTAACACACTGAAAATGTTCTATAGAAGACTATACGTACAGGGATATTTCACAATTTTTTTTACGGGACACACATGGTGTGATTTCATTGGCCAGCTGGAAAAAAAGAAGAAGAAGAAAATAGACACATACAGATGCAGCACCTGTATAAAACCGGTAAAAAATTTCCTGTACAAGGGGAGTTGTATATATTCATTCATATAGACCTGTTATGTTCGATTATGTCTCATTCCGTCTAAAAAGACGACTGTGTGCAAAAGAAAGACTATTTAATGACATGCAATATCCACTATAGGCAAGAAATACTATGTTATAATGTTTAACAACATGATTGCAAAGTGAACTCGAAGTCCAACCTAATGATGAGCTACAATATCATATGACTCTTGTTATGCCATATGATAATTATATTTTCTACACTTATTCGGAGTTTTAAATAATAACATTTTAATGTTCTTTTCATTAAATATGACCTAATATGTGTTATATTGCGTTTAGTAGGTAAAACTCAATGATTGTATCAAAAACTGGCAGAAAGAACATAAAATTGAAGAAAAATTGTGAGAATTGGCTAAATTGAAAGAGATCTAAAGTTCAAGCACTAAAGTGAAAATAATCAAAAGTTGTATCGAACTTCAAGATAAAGATTTGAGATGTTCTAGGGATCAATTGGACGAGAAATGAAGTCAAAAGGGTTAAATATTGTCAAAATACTATCACACATGAATTTTCAGCAAAAAAATTATGTTCTGAATTTTCAGTCTCATATTTAGACTCATTTTTGGCATAGCAAATATTTAAATTGAAAAATGATATTTCAAGAAAAGTTGCAGCCATTTGAATTAGATTTTCAACGCACTTTGAATCACCTCAATTGGATATCAAGAGAGAAAGTTTTGCCAAAAATACGCAAAACTGTTCAGATACCGAAACAAAGCAAGGCACACGCCTCAACAACTTCTAGGACGCCCCAAACAAGCTGGTGCTCATCATGACTATGCCTAGGCACGCACCTCATCACAAAATGGGGGAAAATCTAATTTTCCTTATTTGGTTTTGATAACAATATAGTGCAATCTTTTTGACATCTTATAAATTGAAAAGCGTGCCCAAAACGAAAGGGGGTGATAATCCTATGATTAAATGCATATTTTCCAATGAATTCGGACTAGGAATATGATCGGGTCGTGTTAAACATATGTTTGATATATCTTGGAAAAAATATATTGAATATTATCGATCGTCACGAACATGTTAATCACACTAATTAACATAAGTCGAGAATTAGAACTAAACATCAATAAATGGAGTCAAACATCCAATATATTCATCTAGTATTTAATAAACACCAATTTTTATTGTTTTTGTAGTTAAAATTAGTATAAAAACCGACAATCAAACTCTTTTGTATTGCTACATATGACATATCTAATTTGGTAGAACTAGTAAACCAAAATTAAACATTATTACTTGTGGGACGATAATTCAACTTATTACATTATTACTTATAAACGATCTCGTATGCTTTCAAGTTTTGTCCGAACACCTAACATAAGTACTTAATAAATAATGTTTAACTATAAGTAAATTGATTTTATACGAAAAATAAGTTAATGGTACAAGATTTTATTTATAGATTGTTTGACAAATGATAAGGTGTCATACATTTGACCCTTAATTTGAACACGTGAAATTCAAATAAAGGGCCAAAATACATGCCACCCAATACTTGTAAAGAAAACTGTACAAGCAGCATGATTTTTATACAAATTAGTATAAAGATGTCCATATTCTCCATTTGACATATCCAACTGTACCAATCAATTTGCATTAGCCCATGAGGGCATTTTACCCTCACAAATCACAATAGATATTAATAATCACAAGAATAATGCTATCTAATATCATTAGTACTAAAACATCTACTAAGTGCAACCTACACTCATATTGTAGTATCACTAATGCTAAATATGTTCTTTCCGCTAGGGCTGGACAAAAGTCCCGAATCGAACCGGACCGAACCGAACCGAACCGAACCGGAACCGAACCGAGCGGTTCTTCATAAATTAAATACCCGAACGGGTACCCGAATTGAGAACCGAACGGTTTGGGTCGGGTAACGGGTCTAGACCAAGAACCGAAGAACAGAATAAGACCCGAAACTAAATAATTTTTTTTATTTTTTATATTGGATTAATTAAACTTTTTAAAACAAATTAACACATTAATCTAGCCAAATATATTTTTTATAATATATTTATTTACTAGGTTGTTCAAGCCCATTTGAAAAATTATTTACAAAACCCAATTTGCTATTTAGTTGCATGTTCAAGCCCATTTTAAAAAATTGAAATCCAATTTGCCATTTATAACTTTATATAAAATTAAAACAAATTCTCAAACCCTTACCCTGTGCACGATCTTTTGTCGAGTTCTTCAAGTTCTTCCAAACCCTTACTCTGTGCACGATCTTTTGTCGAGTTCTTCCAAATGAATTATTAATGTGGATCATCGATATTTTAATATTAGTATCTACTTTTTGGTATTTGTGTTAATTGAATTAATCTTATTGAACATCTTGTTATTTATGTGTTTTTAAATTATGCTACGTTAATTTGTAAAAGTTACGAATGAAAATGTCATTAGTTGTATTTATGTAGTATTTTTGTAAATGTTAAAAAAAAATTTAATTATGGTATGGAACCGAATGGAACCGAACCGAACCGAACCGAACCGAAAGGAACCGAACCCGAACGGTTCCATAATTATATTTGGACCCGACGGTTCCATTTATTAAATACCCGAAAATTTTGAAACCCGAAATACCCGAACCGAACCGAACCGAGCCGACCCACGGCCAGCCCTACTTTCCGCTCTTTACTCCATGAATCATACATATATGTAACTCGATTGCGCATGCACGTGCAAATAGACATGTAAGGCAGGTCGAGTCTGACCCCACATACCAAAAATGTAGGGCGTGCCACACAACTTCACATGTCTATATGCATGCATAGGCATATAGTACTCGTATGTATGTCCAAATCTATATTTAAATAATCTTAAATGAAACACGTACAAAATTTTCCAATACTAGATTTGAAGAACCCTAAGCTATTATAGACTAAAGGATAACATGAGTTGATGCAATTTCATGTCAAATTTGATTTATATAGAATCCATTACTATCAAGTAGTTTCATTTCCATGCATACAGATGCTTTTAGAGCACAATAGAATCCTAGTGTTGTGAATTCTACATATCTCAACAATTCACTACTACCATTGACAAGAATACAGTGCCTATGTCTATTTACAGAAATTTTCACTCTTCCATTCTATTTTCGCTTTTTCCCTATCCGTTTGCGGGAATAGATCTCGTCCTCCGTTTCCCGTTCGCTAGCTGTCATTACTATGACAAATCTAACGACAAGTTGTATATGGACAAGATTAAGACAAGAAATTAAACGAATCACTACTTTGCACAAAAAATAGTAACGTGACAAAGAATATATTGCCACGAAAGATTCTTCAAATACGATTCATCAATATTCCATCTCACGTCTCTTTTTGTTCATTGGTTCGTTCTTGTGCTTTATGATAAAGTTCAAGTGTATCGGCATGATTGGGATCAAGACAAAGGGCCGCTTCACAGTCTCGGATGGTGGAAGCGTACTCACAGATTGAATCGTTGAATGCTGCTCGAAGATGGAACAGTTGTAGGTCCGGCTTGAAAGCTATAGCTTTTGTGAGCTCTTTAATTGCTTCGGCTTCCTTATGGTCATCCATGAAAACTGGAAAGTACACGTGTTATACGTTATGTCCATACAACATAACAAAACAAGAGAAAACCCACCCACGAAATACGATTATCCATTATCCAAAAATCATAAAATACTACTGCTTTCAAAATGGAGAAAAGGTTCAAATTGTTTTGACTACAAGGGCTGATACCCGTTTAAAAGTTTTACTCTATGACATCGAAAAATTCTATTCAATCCAATGCAACACTATGTCAGCATGCAAATATTATGTGTAGTTCATTGCCCATTTCTAAATAAATGCAACTATGCAACAATTGAAGTTTCACAATTTGATCAACCCTGAGACAAATTTTAGAATACAAATGCATGGATAGGAAGTAAACTGGAGATCATTTTGACTCCTAAAGTCAAACGGCATGCTCTTGTCTATTGGGAAAAGCCTCAGTAAGCGCAATAAAAGTAGGTTTGTTCGCGGATGGTGGTTCTGCAAGGGGATGACACGGGGACCTCATCATATTATTTTCTTCTGAACCCTATTACGAAATTGAGAGCATTTTTACGGCATAAGAACTTGTCAACGGAAATGATTAAAGAATATATACTCCACTATGGCTATTTAGTTTATTAAGTCGAATAATCGGACACCTTGGTCCACACTATAAGTTATTGCAGAAATTAAAGTGTTGATGGAGAAAATGAGCTCTAGCATTTTGCATATATTCAGAAAAGTTCATGGGCAGCAGATCTTTAAAAAAAGTTGCTTATATTGGACAAAATAAACATTCCAAATTTATTTGTTATAATGTTAGTGACTATTATAGACTCAAAACTCTAGTTTGTAACGGAGGCAGTACATCTAGGTCTAATTTTTGCTAAATTCTGGAGGTAAGGCTGGACGTCGTCCTCTGTATATATAGATAAGGGATGATTAGGGAATATTTATATATATAAAGGATTTGATCAACCCAACACCACATCAATTGCACTCAAAGTATTCAATTAAAACTGTACTACAGAAAGTATACTATCAAGGTGAGCGAAAACTTACCGGCAGCTCTGTATCTGTATGGATATGTCCGTAGGGGATCCAATCGTGTTGTTATGCTAAGATCACTTTTAGCCATCTCACGATCACAATATTCTGAACGTTTTTCGTAAGCAGATGCACTGTATCTTGCCTTCTCAATCAACTTTGTCATCTCATCATATGCAGCATTGCGCTGGTTTTTGAGATGGTAGACACGTGCTAGTCCCTGATGTGCTCTCGTATGCTTAATGTTCAGGGCATTCATGTAGCAATCAACAGCAGAATCCAGCTTATCGACATCTATATAGATACTTGCAAGATTACTTAATGCCTGCAGTGCCACATAGGGTCAAGACTATTGACGATTAAATTAAATTAAATAAATATGTCACATTTCTAACATCTTAAGCTTTTAGACACGGTAGTTCAACAAAGAAAATGATTTCGATTTTCATTCACACAAGAATTGCATTAGTCTTGTAGAAGATAATAATTACCTGTCCTTTCCTAAGGCCATCAGATGGGCATCTAAGAGCTTCCTCAAGAAGTTCGATAACGTACAATGAAGACTCTTGATCTGTAGTTGTTTCAGATAAAATGTAAGCTTTTAGGAAAAAGGCTTCAAATGATCTCTTGATTAAGATGGATTCATCAGCTTTTGATATTGCTTCCTTACGATAGCCGGTGTCATATAAAACCCATCCTTCATAGATAAGCCTCTCGTGATCCGATGCTGCATAATTTCGTGCCATTCTCAAACTTCTCATAGCAGCCTGGTGGCAATTTATCCTATAATAACGACATAAATTACTTTTTTTTTTTTTTCACTAAATTAGGACCATAAAAACTAAAACAAAGGAAAGCATAATCAGTTTCCAAAGATGGAACGAAATTAAAACTCTGGACTTTTGCAATTAAGAACCAAATCCAGTTACAACTTTGAATCATCTAAAATAGTTGGTCAAAAGCATAATTAAAACAAGAATCTTAATAGGTAGTGGCGGTCAAACTTACCGCAGGAGGATGAGAGATTGGCGAAATAGCAAGAGGCTCATCCCGGAATCATTAGCCAACATTTGGTGTACAACAGCTAGAGAACCAATATCATCTACAGACGACCATCTATCGTGAAGTTGTATCCAGCAATCAGCATGACTCCATTGCTGAACATGATGAGATAAGAGTTCGACCAAATGGCAGCCCTGCAGCTTCCCATGAAACATCATGTAATGGGGATCAAGAGTTAGAAGTGCTCGAGTGTCTCTTAGAGCCCCTTCATAATCCATGAGGGAAATAGAAAACCATGCACGGAGCTCAAGGCAATCAGGAGAGACCTTGAAACCGATTATTTTGGTAATCTCGGAGATAGCACCCCCGAGTTTATCCTCCACCATAGAGACAGCCCTATACTTGTATGGATAGGAAAGAGTAGGATCCATTTCAGTAGCGGTGTCCAAATCCATCATCTTCTCTTTTCCATTAGAATACAGCGATCGTTCTTGGTACATCCACCCACAAGGCGTGTAGTCGGAAATGAGGGAGTTCATCAATTTGTATGCCTTGTACTTGTGACCACGCTTAAAATTGGCTCTTGCTATGCCAACTAAAGAATAAACATGACCAGCTTCCACAGCTGCTTCAAACCATTTCTGGGCGTCCTTATATTCCTCCCTCTCTAGCATCACACACCCTAGCTGATGGAATGCCAGTTGCTTTTGCCAATTTTCACAAGCACAATCTCCCATTCTTTCCAACAGCATTACAGTTGTGTTTGATTTTATGTCTTCCTCCATTGCTATCTGGCTCAAAAAATTGTACAACAAAAATGAAGCTTGCCCCACCAATGCTAGTCTTTCCCGTGCCTCTGAAGAGCAGAACAGCCTCATCACATTTGGATTGTACATTGAATTCGGTAGTTCCCTCAAAAATACCTGCAGGCAAGCTGCCACTAAAAGATATGCAGTCTCCTCCAATCCATATTCAATTAGCAGCATAGCATTGTCCATATCATCGACCAGAGATGCTAAATGTGCATCACAAGCAGATTTCATTTCCTCACAACAAAACTTATTAGCCAATAACAGAAGTTCCATGACAATATTTGAATCAAATAAATCTACACTCTTCATCCTGCTAAACACCTCCGCGGCTCTCATCCCATTCGCTGAAATCCCATTCTGGGTGAAATATATCCTTTCTTTTCTTGATTCCATGAAGCTACCATACAACATTGCTTTAAATGGTCTGGAAATTGAGGCCATGTTATATCTATTACACTTCACCTCATCATCACCAATACAAAAATACATATCATAATAATCATCATCATTAAGACTGAGCGAAGTCGAACATTCCATGCTTTCATCCCCAAAATTGGCCTCTCCACTTTCCTCCAAAACACGGGGACATGAACAAGGATCATTTGCAGACTCGGGATTATACCCTGAAACAAGTGAACTCCTCGGGCATTCCATGATCCGCCCACAACAATCCATAGCCGATATACCAATCAACTCATCTTCCCTCCTCTCATACCTCAACCAAGCTGAAAGAACGACCTTAGAATGCACATCCACCGAGTGTTGCCTAGCCGATCTAAGACATCTCCTAAACAATTTCGGATCAGGCAACCCCATAAATATCGCACATTGCTCCAGATACAATCCTGATCTCTCAAATTGAGGGCAATTCACCATTTTTCTATAAGCCTCAGCTAAGATCTCCACAAACTCGACAAATTTAAGACACGGCTCAATCTGGGGCTCAATGATATCCAACTGAGGAAGCCCATAAATCGCCAATGCGTCGGCCAATTCATTCATATTCACATTACAATTCCCAGATAAACTATCGTAACGACGATGAGATTTCGACCAATTCGGATTAACCCTCAAATGATCTTGCAGATGTTGCAAGAATTTCTCCCCCACGCCACCTCCGCCGCCACCGATGGTAGTCGGATTATTAACAGAGTATACTTGGGTACCCTTGCACCCATCCATCATCTTCAAACTACGCATTGTAGTAAATATATTATTCTGCATCTTGACTCACTCGAAAAAAATCCAAAAATAATTACAACAATTACATAAACCAAAAAAAAAAAAAAATTGGTTAAAAATTTCACAAAATGAAATCCCAGAAAAGTGGAAATAAAAAATTCACAAATTAAACTTGCAAACACCACCGTATGGAGAGAGAAAGAAAGAAAGGGAAAAAAAAACTTCAAATACAAACAACAATGGTGTTGCAGGAGATTATTATCAATATTTTTGGGAAAAAAATTGGGTCTTTAGTTTTCCCTATTTCTTTCTGTTTCAATTACTGAACGATTCTCGACGATGACGAATGGGATTTGCCCGTGGCCTGTAAACGGCCACACTCTTTCCCCCTTTTCCTCTCTGTCTATAAATATCTGTATGTATTTATTTACACTTTTGATTATACAATTGCTTCTTTCAAAGATCACATTACAATGTAATGGGCTTCTGAAGATCCGTTAGAAAAGGACAGCCGCTGAAGAAAAAGGCAGTGTAGGAGGGTGCATTTTCCCTTCCTCAACATCAGGAATATCTTTCATACTATTTTTAGTGATTGTAGGAGGAATTTAGTTACAGAAGGGAAGACACAATTCCACTTGGTAGTATTTTATTGGGTGTTCGGAAATAAAAAAAAATGCCATGCAGGTGCTGCCATGCATTATATGTAAAATTGTATGTATAAAAACTCTATACAAACATATTATCCCTTTTCATTATTATATACCTTTTTGTTAATTATTTCTCGACCCTCAATAGTCAAACGTTTCATTTCTTTATCGTTGATATATGTCTTAAACTAGTTCTTCAATCCCATACTCGTGTTTCATTCTAAAGTTGATTTACAACACTCGTTAATTTCCCGCTTAAGTTTGGTTGGTTTCGAGAAGTAACTATTTCGATATGTGAAGGATCCTTAGATTTTGAACGTCTCAACCTCCAAACCTCACATAGAATAATATAACATCACTAAAAATCTAGATCCCAAATTAAGTTTTCAAGGATTAGTTGAACAAAAATAGTGCTTATAATTATTTTGTCACTTATTCAATATACTTTTGTGTGTTTTTCTTGTATTTTATTTTTTTCATAGTGTCTATTTTTCTATTTTTGAGGTCTTTTTTCTTTGGTTTTCGAAGATATTTTTCACTTTAAGTGCAGGCAACATTTTCTCTGGTAGATCGTGTCCAAAATATTTGTGATGAATATATTATGATTGCTCAATGCTAGCATCACATAACTCTGTATGTAACTTTTTTCTATGTACAGCGGCTAGTGCATTGCTTTTTATTTTTTGAGACAAGTAATTGGAATCAAAATCCAAGTACATGGTAACTATCTAGGTTCCACATATTATACAAAAAACTCTACAAAATATTTTCAATGACCACGAAATCAACAACTATCTAAATAATTTCCAACATGAGATCAACCACTTACAAACTATCCTTTTCAATTGGTCCAATGATTGTATTATATATTATGATCTTAAATCTTGAATCTAAAATTCAAATTCAAATTAATTTAACATATTCTATCAATGTAACCAACTAAAAAATATATGACAATCATTAGGACCATTGTGCTTAAAATATGTCGAATCTCACATAGATAAAAGATAAAGGAGAAATAATTACAAATATAATCACTTGGGAGTTGGAGGTAATTTAAGTGTAGGGTATGCGTGAGATGAGGAAAAAGTTGACATGACTGTAATGTTATGAATACTATCCTAAATGTAGAATAATTATACAAATATGCTAGACAATATATAATTAAATATGTTAAAGTACTAAATTCAATCCTCGCTCGTTACATGCAATGCAATTATTAATTGAAAGCAAGTAAGTAAAAGCACGAAAAATTGGATTTCTACGTAAGAGGTTTTTTATAATCCTAGCCCAATTTTTAGCACAAATGTTTCACGACACTTTAAATAGGACTTTAGAGGTCTTGCTTACTTTTTCGTAGGTTGATCTTGCACCAAAGTTCGACTATCCTCCAAACTCTTACCTTTCCCTTCTCAACATCAAATGACTTAACTACACCACTCGATTGGAATTCAACTATAAAGACTTTAGATTGTTCGTCGGCTTTAATCAAAATCAATAATTTCAGATGATTGTATGGTTTCCATTTTCATGGAAAGTCACTGATTTGTTCCGTCAGGATTAGTTTCTCGGTCTCTAAACTCTCTTCTTCATTAGTTCTTGTTTCATTGTTGCCATTCGGAGATCACTTTAGTCAACTAACCTATTTGATTTTCCAAATTTTTGATATATGCTTGTTGACTTTGGAAGTTTGTCTCAGTCCGTCGCGTGAATTGAGATGTACTATGCATGAACTGTGATGTAGTGTCTAATATTCTAAGTAATGCTTCTCTGGATCATCTGAACTAATTTGAGCTCTCATCCTTTGCATACAAAAATGTTTCATAGTCATGTCATCTTCATCAATTTTCGCATGCGGATCATTTCGGAATGTTCTTTTCTTTTCTTTATCATGTTGTGAAGCTCGATAATCCCCATACCACTCATAAGGACAAGTAACCTTCATCAACTTTGTTCACACCTTATAGTTGAATGTAGGGGTGTCAATTTGACTAGTCGGCTCGGGCACAAATTTCAAATTCTTTAAAAAAAAAAAAATGCGAGCCGGCTCGGCTAGGTAAGACGCGAGCCAAAAGCTCATGTCGAGCTTAGATTTTTTAGCCGAGTAAAAGTTCAACTCGATTCGAGCCAAAAAAAAAAAAAAAAAAAAAAAAACTTGAACCTTTTTGATTCGAGTTGAGCCCGAATTTTGAGTTTCGATTTGACTCGTTGACATCCCTAGTTGGATGTTTGGTAATCTTCATAGTATTCTAGTGGTAAGTCATCCTCATCAATTTCGACAAGTA
Source organism: Fraxinus ornus (assembly GCA_903798235.1). NCBI lineage: Eukaryota > Viridiplantae > Streptophyta > Magnoliopsida > Lamiales > Oleaceae > Fraxinus > Fraxinus ornus. The sequence continues at coordinate 21,063 of CAIGRF010413164.1, forward strand.
CATTATATTTATTCATTTTAAAAGGTAATGGGCAATGTGATTCCCCATAAGCACGTTATCTTTATAAATTTCGGGATACTTCGTCTCCATTCATTGAGATGTCTTGCTTCTTTCAATTCTCTGCCAATGAAAGAAAAGAAAAACAAGCATCTCAAATCCGGAATTAACTAAAATTTAATAAAATAACTATAGTCACCGACAATGGTGCCAAAAATCGATGTAGTATAGTGGTGAATATTTCTGCGTGACATACGAGTGATCTGAGTTCGATCCCTGAAAACGAGTCAAAAACTTATTGTGATAAAATCTTGCAATTTTACGATATCGTAGACAAGTATTAAAGAATGAGTAAAGTACCATTCGTACGAGGACTAAATATTTAATTTAGTTTTCAATTAAATCTAACTTTAATCGAATGTCAAAGTTGTATCGATGGATGATTATATTAATAAATTAAACATATAACTACTCTAACTAATCTAGCTAGTTGGGAAGCGTTATGAAGCTCGAGTAATTGGCAAACACTAGGACCTCAAATCCCCCTACATTCATGTATTCTAATATCAACTCAATTATATGATAATACTTATTGGATATGAAGATAAATGTTCCTAATTCATTTAATAATTTCTCTCAAGTATAACTAAATACACACTCATATAGTCGTATATGTCCCTCCTACATGTGTATGAAGGATGCTAACAAGCAACAGTATATTCAATTACAAGAATAATAATAAAAAAAAAAAAAAGATCAAGCAAATCTTAGCAGTATATATCTATACCCTAGGGGACTTTACATGATTGTAACTATGTACTAAATTCTTATTCATTCTCTAGAATGTCAATATATAGCATATACAACTCAATTAGGCCATGTTTGATGGTAAACATTTTCCATGTAACTTGGAAAATGTTTTCTATTTTTCAAGTTTTGCATCGTTTGATAACAAAAATTTTCCACTAAATTTTTTTCACCTTTCTACATTTTCCAGCTTTTGGAGGAAAATATTTTCTTGTTGTTTTGGTTGGTTTTGATTTTTCAGGTTCTTTTTTATTTTTTATTTTTTTTACAATTAGAAGAAATTCTAGATACAATGGTAAAAAAAAAAATTATCACTTTTATTGACAATTTCCATGCAAAACAAAGTCAAACAAATGTTATTCGATATGATAATTTTTTTCACTTTTTTTTTGGGAATTGAAACAAATTCTAGACATAATGGTAGAAAAAAAAATTACTTTAATGGACAATTTCAATTAAAAAACGAAGTCAAACGGACACCAAACTTTCAACATTTTCAGATGAAAAATTATACCAATCAAACACAATTAATTACAATTCTGAGTAAAACAATTTCTAAACAATTCAATTCTTTGTAAAATATTTTCTTTCCACTTATTTTTCATCTTTGCAATCAAACGGACTCTTAGTGATTTTTGTTGTTTTTGAATTCCTGCTGATGACTCCGTCGTCCAAAAAACAAAAGAACTTTTAATTGGTTTGGTAGAAAAACTATAAAAACTAGATTTCTTATTTTAGGTTGTAAGGAAAAAAGAAAATACAAATTAATGAGAAATGAAAAAAATAAATTAATGAAAGAGAAATATGTAGTTAGTTGTGGTCAATGGTGGAGAGAAATTATGATTTATTAATTTTTTCTTTTCGTTTCTTATGTTTATTTTTCTTTATTGCGTATCCAGTTGAATGTTTTGTATAATGTAAGTTAACATCTATTATCCTACCTTTGCCGTCCTCTCGACGCATTTGACGCATTTGTACATCCACTTTTCTTAAAAAATAAGAAGACATCGAGGTATAATGTAGTGAGGTGTCATAATTGTATTTGAGGAATAGCTCATCTAGTGTATACATTCGATATCCCTTCCAAATATTTAGCTCTTATTTGATTTAGCTAAGAATCATATTTTTAGTAGATCTTGATAAAAAGTCCATGAAATTTATAGTTGAAAAGTTGATAAACGTTATGAGTGATCTCATAGTTATTAATCTTTGAAGATGCGTTATGTGCTCTATTTTATTTTTATTTTTATTTTTTCCATTTGAGGCCAAACCTAAATCAGTGCTCAAGGGGAAATGTATGGTTGCAAATGAATTTGAAGAAAAATAAATTTTAGAAAATAAGGGCAAAATATAGACTTGTATGTTTATGTTTATGTGTGCGCACGTGCAAATGAATGTATATGCGACATGCATCATGTGCCATGCATGGACGTAGAAATAATGCATTGAAAACGAACACATTGATTGATGAGCAATGATACATGTACATGGGATTTTTACAGAAGGGATGACAGTATTTCATTGGGTGTTGAGAAAAAAGAAAAATCTTGTTGTACCAAATTCTTTACCTAATCTTTCACCGCCTGCAGACGCCCACCCAATAGGGAGTCGCCGCTTGTCAATTCGGTGAAAGATTAGGTAAAAAATTCTGTATACGTAGCATAACCCTGAGAAAAAAAGGGTCATACAGCAGCACCTGTAAAACTTAAATTCTGTACAAACAAATTAATCCTTGATTGATTATGTAGATTATTAAAATGGTGATATATTATTAAGAAAAGGAAAAATGACAGACATGCTCATTCTCAAATGATGCCAGATCCGAATTAATAGGCCGGCACACATGTTTCTATACAAGGTTTTATAACAATTAACGGTGAAATCAAGTACTGTTGTAGGTTGATTTCACAGATTTGATGTTTGTCATGAATCTTTGCAGTTTTATAGGATTAAGAAATTTGGGATCCACTGATAACTTGTTAACACATTAAATTAGACACGATAATAGACAAATTCTGTCACTCAAATTATTTTTTATTAATAATATTTGAAATAGTATATTTGTTAAGGGATAGAATTTCACATTTAATAAATATGAAATCATAGATTAATTTATAAAGAATTGAGTTACTCATCTTAATAAGGTTGACCTTTTTAAAATGGAACCTCAAATCTTAACATGGTATCAGAGCCCGTTAAGCTCAAACGAGCAATTCGATCCGATTAAGATTCAAAAAAATTGAGCACACGAATTTCAAGATTGATATGCTCAAACGAGCTACCATCTTACAGAGGCATGTTAAGGGATAGAATCTCACATCAAATAAAGATGAAAACATAGACCAATTTATAAAGAATTTGGTTACTATTCTTAATAAGATTGACATTTTAAGATGAAATCTCAAATCTTAACATGGTATCAGAGCCCGTTAATCTCAAACGAGCAATTCGATCTGATTAAGACTAAAAAAAAAATTGAACAAACGAATTTCAAGATTGGTATGCTCAAACAAGCCACCATCTTGCAGGGGCATGTTAAGGGATAGAATCTCACATCGAATAAAGATGAAAATATAGACCAATTTATAAAGAATTGAGTTACTCCTCTTAATAAGGTTGACCTTTTAAGATGGAACCATAAATCTTAACATGGTATCAGAGCCTGTTAAGCTCAAACGAGCAATTCAATCTGATTAAGACTCAAAAAAATTGAGCACACGAATCTCAAGATTGGTATACTCAAACGAGCCACCATCTTCCAGGGGCATATTAAGGGAAAGAATCTCACATCGAATAAAGATGAAAACATAGACCAATGTATAAAGAATTGAGTTACTCTTCTTAAAAATGTTGACCTTTTAAAATGGAAGCTCAAATCTTAACAATATTGACACTCTTTATTAAGATTGAAGAGTTTAGTTAAATTTAAATTTGCATTGTAGAAAATAAGTTAAAATTGAAATAATTAAGTTATAGTTGGAGTTAACATTTTTAATAATAATAAAAAAAATCCGACTCTTTAAAGTTACTTAAAAATAACTTTAATTTTTTTTTTCCTAAGCTTAGCCGAACATGCTCTAATCTCTCTTCTATTAAAAGAGGGAATCCTCCGTGTATTGTTCATTCATGACGTATTTTCCTTTTCCCATTTTATCCTCCATTTTCATAAGAAATCCTCAGAAAAATGAGAATCTTCTCTGGTCAAAAAGTAGACGGTGGGAGGTCATAAAAGACAAATTGTTGGGGGAAAATTAAATTGAAGAGAAAAATGAAAATCAAATTATAAAAATTTCGTCAAAAATGTAGGCGGCGAGACGCGGTATTTTCTTTAGTGAAAGGCGGTGGTGTATTTTTCTTATTCTTTGCATTTATATATACAAAAAAAAAAAAAAAATCTTTCTCTTCTCCACATAGAACATGCAACAAATGAAAAGTTTGGAAAAGAGAGAAGAAGAAAAAAGGGAGAAGGCCATCAGATAAGATATAGATAAGGAACTTGAATTAGGCCGTGTCTGGAGCCAATTTTTTGGACCAAAAAATCGATTACTTGACCGTTACTTGGTAGTCTGGGTCCCACCATTGTGAGTGAGAAGTCAAAAATGTTAGGCTACTGACCTTGCCAACGGTAACAAAAACAATTAAAATTTGGAGAAAAATTTCTCCCAAATAGACTCTTAGTTGCATTAGTTGTGAATTACTGATAATTCAATCTGAACTGTTAATTTTTGTATATTATTGTGATTTTCTAGATGAAATATATGTGTTAACTTTGAGCATAATATGTGTATTTGGTTAATTCAAATTGGAAATATAAATAAAAGATATGACATTAAAGATAAATGATGGGATTAAACATTATTGTATGTGTTTTTGCTTTTGGTTTAGATATAAACTTGTCAACCAACAGGATCACTAGAAATAGCAAAAAATATAACGGTACCCCTAAAAAATTTTATTCGTTTAGTTTGGACATTTATAGTTTTTATATTTAATAAATTTCAATTTATGCTATGTTATATTATATACTGGAATGGGTTTGGTTTGATAATTTTCTTTTCTTTTGTCTGTAAAGTGAACAAAATGTTGGGGGAAATTTAAATTGAAGAAGAAAAAAAAAACGATAATAACTCCCCGTGCGCGCACAGGGAGATGGCCGCCGGGGGCGTTGCCCCCCAACCCCCACTAGGGGCCCTGCCCCCTCAACCTAGGTCGATCCCCGTCGGGGGCGTTGCCCTCGAACCCCTCGACCTGACTGTGTAGGTCGATTTCCGCCGGAGGCGTTGCATATACCGTGATAATTTAAATTGTCCAAATCTAACATTCAAGATATAATTCACGATAATTTAACATATTTAACACACTAACATTACCTTCAAAATAACTCAACCCGTTTATTGATGACTATAAACTGAGATAGAAAATTGATATAAAACTTTGTCCATTCTTTTTAATGTTTTTGCATTATTTTTTATTGGTTTATTATTTTCAACAATAATATTCGATTCATTTTGAATTCTTCAACTGCTGGTAATTAAAATATATAAATATTTACATGCAATCAGGACCAGCCATTCTCAAGGTTTTTCTATAATCACTGAACTCGAGAAGCCCGTGAAAAAGACAAGGAGATTGGGTTGAAATTCAATTTTTTTGTAAATTTTGATAAAAATTGATGAAATATATGATTGAATTTTAAAAATTGAAAAGCTATAATATATATATCCTTTAGATTTAAAGTCTAGATTAGTAGCCATGTATACGGGGGGCTGTTGGTTTTTTTACCAGTGACTCTCATAAGATCCCCATGCAGAGGTGGCTCTTTTTTAGAAAGATGAGTCCGAGTCCGAGTCCGAGCACGAGCCGAGCCTGCTCGGCTCTTTTTTAGACGAGCGGCTCGTGAGGGCGAGCCACGAGCCGGCTCGTGGGCTTGCCCAAAATCAGTTTTTTTTTTCTTCCAAAGAAGCTTAACCTTAAATAAAAATAAATAAAAAATTGGACGAGCCGGTGAGCTTTGGCTCGGCTCGCCAAGCGCCCCGAGCGGCAAGCTCGGGGCACGAGCCTAGCTAAAGCTCTACTCGTGCAGGTAAACCGGCTCGGCTCATTGACACCACTATCCCTATGACAACTTGATCAATAGGAATACAACTCATTTATTTTCTCAATTTGTCTGCATATGGATAGGTCAACTTGAAAAATAAAAATTCAACTTGAAAGAGCTTCAATTGGAGATTATATTAAGCTAGCTAGACTTTAGTTATATTGCTCCATTCAAATTTTCCATGAAAAAGAATTAATCTTTTAGAACTTAGGCTTAGACCCGTTTGGCTAAATTTCTGCTTTTACTTTTATTTTTTGTAGAAGAGCTTTATAAAGTATCTACTTTAGGCTGGCTTTCGATTTAAAAGTTCTTATAAAGCACTTTTAAAAAATTAAATATTTTCAAAAATAGTTTCTTAATTTCAAAAGTAACTTTTCTTTTTCAAAAGTATTGTCAAATAGACGTTATTATTTCCCACTCAATGAACCACATAATTTAAAAACTTACACTATTATAGAAAGTATATGTCCTTTAAGTATTGTAGAGAATATATATGTGTTAAGTATAAATGCATACCTAATTTATCTACATTTTCTTTTATTAAGAGCTTGACATGTGCGTATGTGATTTTCTCAAATAAGTGACCGTGAGACATGAACCCATAATATTTATTAGAAACTTTTAAATGATTGTATTTTGAAATGGTTTCAAGTCAACCTTTTCTGGTATGATACTCCGGCTATTCCAATCTACGATTATTACCTGCAAAAAGAGGTCGGAGCTTTCTCCCCCGTTGTACCTCCGACGTGAGAATTAATCACTGGTTTTAGTAAGGAAAGTGTATAGTGCGAATTCACGTAGTTCGAGTTTCAAGAAGCCATACCTTTCTCACCTTGGAGGTATTTATAGGCACGGGTTGTTATGCACGTGTTCGGCGGTTAATGGTGCCACGTGCTCCACGTAGTCCTTTCCACTTTCTCCACGTTCTAGCATGGTGATCCCCACGTAATCCTTCAAGCGGTTGGTTATGCCCACGTTCGTTGTGGGGTGGTTTTCGTCATACTGAAAACATGGTTAAGTATAGTGTCGATCTCATGGTGGTAGACGGCCTNTAAGCAACTTCCTACGGTGTAGTAGACAAACTCATGGTAGCGGTTAATCTCATGGTGGTAGGCGACTCAAGGGGACGTAGAGAGCCTTATGGGGGTTGATGGCCTGCGTGGAGTATGCTTCGAACGACCAATGGTTCATGTGGTTAATCTTCAAATCCATCCAATATCATATTTCGACCCCACCACCATGTCTTCCTCTCGAGTACGGAAGATTAGGATAATATTTGTTATAAACTTTGAAATGATTGTATTTCGACACCACCACCATGTCTTCCTATCGAGTATGGAAGATTAGGGCGTTTTGAGCGAAAATATTTGATAAGCTCAATCTGAAAGGATTGAACATAATTGATAATAGATGAACAAGATTAGGGCACCTTCTACTAATATACATATTTTCGTTTCAAATTACAGTGAATCATCTAATCAATTAAAAATGGTTTAATGAAATTGGGTATTATATTTATTTCTAAAAATGTTCCCAATTCCAGCACATATTTGTAGAAAAACACCCGTAATTCCCGAAGCGAAGGCAGCTGCCAAAATGCAATTTTTTTCTTGAGTTTACTCATTATGAACTACAACAAGACATGGTCTAGTGAATGCAGCAACCCCAATATGACCTTTTGGGTCTGACGATGCCTATGTACGGTAAGCAAGTTACTCCATCAAGAGAAGATAGAATCCATCAACATCAAGGGCATTGGAACGAAATCTGTGTCCATGCGAAAGATTGATTGACATGAACAGGAAGTGAACCCTTGAAATTTGAAGAAGTGATTTTAGAACAAAGTCATTTGGACATATGATATATACTTTAAAACAGTCTTTTGGAGTTTGTTAGCCACCATGCACATTATTTTAGACTGATTATTTTTTCTTCTTAGAATTCAATAACTTATAATCTTTGAGGATGGAATATTCCCATAAATCTTCAGATAAAGTTAAATTTGAACACCTTTTCATGCATATATTAGCATGAAACTACAAAAATTAAATCAATTTCTCATCTGTCTTGTGAGTTTTCTAGTATTGACCTAGTTCAATGGCTTACTGGGATGCCATAAAAAATCTCAGAAGAATTATATCAAATTTACTTGTTGAGGAAACACCGGAGTTAAACACACCAAATTATTGCAACAATGAGATCAACAAACACGAACAAAACCAGGATCAAACTTAATAAAATGAACACAGAAGGCCCACACGCATAATCATTGTTCTCAAACTAAATTTACCTTCCCTCCAGTTTGATTGAGATGCTTAAGGGTTTCCGACAAACGGTTTGTAGGAGTAATCAAGTCTTGTTGCAAAATTACATCAAAGCACAAAATGTAATTCCACCCAAACTTGAGAACATAAGAGGAAAAATGAATATGGAGAATAAAAGAATTGAATATTTATATTGCTTTGGAATGATTGATTTAATAATATTTTTTACAACTTTTATAAATGAACTAGGATCATCTATTTATAGCTCTAAGAAGTCTGGTACGAAATGGTGCTAAAATGTAATGAAAAGTCATCAAATTCAAAACCACAATAGCTATAAAACGGTAAAAATGGTCAAAAATTTACTCTATGCGATCATATAGAAGGGCTCGATATAGGGATTTAATCCCTGTTAAGGGCCGGCGAGCGCATGGTCCCGCATAGGCCAAGTATTTGGCCTCCACCACCATTTTTCATTCCAAACTCAATTTATTCATTTTGAACAACCATTTCCAACGTTACTTTGAAAGATAATTTATTCCATTCTCAAATGCTTGATAACTTGAACTAAATGCTATTGGATAATAATGAAGAAGAAACTTAAAATATTATCATATGACTCCGAGAAGATTATCTAAAACTGGGTCAATCACGTTCGTAACCAACGTAACTCATAGTTGGGTTGTACCTTCCTTAGGTGTCAACTTTGGTGTTGTTGCTGGATGTTTAAATCAGCCCTATTTTGGCACGACGAGAAGAATTTTATAATGGTCCCTGCAGTGAAATTAAACATATGCATACTGCTGGGCCGTACTATTTAATCCTATATATTCCTGAGGCAAACATGGTCTTCATGTGTATGTTTTTTCAGCATTTAAGGCCTTCAAATGAAAATTATACCATGTTTAGTGGAATTACAACAAGGGAGTACCATCAGTTGTCAGCTATGTTCATCGGACTGGTTAAGTGCATGTTTGAATAGCTTAAAAAGCTTATACAATAAAGTTTACACATTAAAATTATAAATAAATCCTTTGGTGGTCAAAGTTGAAACCAAAAAGCTACGTCAATGTTACAATGTTAGAAAAGTCAGCAAAATGGTACTCAACTATAAGTTTGACTTACTTCTAAGCTTAGTCAACATGCTCCAAGTAAAAAATGGAGGCAAATGTGAAAGGGAAGAAAAAATGTTAGAAGACTTCTAGGCTGCTGTGTTTGATAATAGAGTCTCCAGATATTGATGGAATAAAAAATGGTGGAATTTCCATGCCTGTTTACCATACAAACTTTGGTGGTCCCAAGACTTTTTATTTTTTACGTAAAGAGACAAGAATTTCAAAAGTTTAATTTGAACTTACTTGGACTCAAATTTCCTGGATTTTTGCATTTACTTTGAAATTTGAATAAGATATGTAGATTAATGTCTGAAGTTGATTTTGAAGTCTGTGAAAATTACAGGTTAATTGGTGCATTTTAGGCAATAATGATTTAAAAATATTATTTTCATGAACTACTTTCTTTAAGGTGGACAAATTACAATTGACCTGGATCACATGATATAAGATATTTCATATCTACATAGCATCAAAGCTAGATGCGCATACGTGTATGCATACATACTTTTGTTAGAGAGAGAAAGAGAGAAGTCTTCCATCTTCATCTGTAGGGCTTTATTGTTTTTGCTAATATCCATTTGGTTATTTATGGATTTATGGATTTATCATGCTAAGATTGATTATATCTCTTATATTTCAGGATATTAATCATTTAAGAATGTCTAGTGAGAAGAATATACATTGAAGAGAACTACAGTTCATATGCTTGAGCTCTAGGGCGCCTTAGTTCCACTGTGTAATAACATGGGTATAATAGAAGGTATGTACTAGAAAAAGGTCGAAATTGAGCTGATAAAGATGGAGGCAAGCGATGATACTGAATATTCTAAGACAAGCCCTTTGGAGAGAAACGATGATGAGGAAGAAAGTGAAGCGAAAAACGAAGCCAGCAACCCTAGAGATGGACGAAGCTCAAGTAACAGCATGGTCGAAGAGGGTGAGAAGAAGACTGTGGTATTGCCTTATGTTCGATCTAAGATGCGTAGACTCCGGTGGACGCCTGAACTTCATCTGCGCTTTGTTAATGCTGTGGAAAGACTTGGAGGACAAGAGAGTAAGTTCCATATGAATTCCATCAGAAGAGTAAAATTGGTGGTGATAATTTATTTGGATTAGTTCATAGATCTAATAGATTTTATTTATTTTCTATTTTTCTTGATTAATTTGGTGCAGAAGCAACTCCAAAATTAGTGCTTCAGATGATGAATATCAAAGACTTAAACATTGCTCATGTCAAGAGTCATTTACAGGTAGGTGACATTTGAAGAATTTATAATTGAAAAAATCAAGGCATGTATGCGCCTATATAGATCAGTCAATGACCAGTGTTTTTGCCATTAATTTCTTAATTTTGTTTGTACAGATGTATAGAGGCAAGAAAATTGATGAGCCCAATGAATGTATGCTTTTTCTATTTTAATTTATCTTTATTCAACACAATTAGGGTTTTCGGTATTCAAATCTTATGCAATTCTTCTAATTACAGGGATGGCAGATCACACTCTTTTTATGGAAGGTGCAGATCGGAATATCTACAATCTAAGCCAGATCCCTCTTCATTCTACCTTCAGGTACATATAATTTTAGAAATTCAAACAAAAAATCCTTCACCTTTTCTTTAGAATTCTTGGAGCTTAGTCACTGATGAATAAATTCCAAATTGATCATTCTCAAGATTTGGAGATGCTTCTTGGAATAATTATGGAAAATGGATAAATAACTCGACTATGAGGCAGAATATAATTAATGAGAGGATCTTGGGCTGCAGCAGCCAACATTATAGGTCAGCAAATCATGATATTTGCACCAGAATTTCTTGTTCCAATGAAATATCCACTTGGAAGACTAAAGAATTTGGATCGCTTAATGGGCATGATTCCTGGCTAGGCCAATCTAGACGAAACTCTATTGAGCAAACAATGAATCTCCAAAGGCAGACAACGGTAAAAAGAAAGGTGTCAGAGTGTGGCCTCGACTTGAATTTATCGCTTGGGATAGAATTAAGGGAGGATGATCTAAGGCAGCAAGGTTCACAGTATGATGAAAACATCTTGTCATTACCATTGTACACTCCATCCTCCTCAAAGCTTAAGAAGTTGAAAGAAGATAAGGGTACTAAAATCGCAAGAGGGACAAGTACTCTAGATCTGACTCTATGAATTAGTGTAATTCTAAGTGAGACCTTGAGGTACTTGTTTTTTGCAGAGAATGCATATCTTCTTGAAATCTGTTACGTTTTAGAGTCATTAAGGGCTGTAAAATTTACAAACCTTAATGACTGTACAAGTGCATTTTCCGTTTCTTCTTATTGTCTTGTGCCATCAATATAAAGTAACAAATATAGTACTTATGTAGCATGTTTGGTAAGGTCAATTGGACAATAGTTGGACAAAAATGTAGGCAGAAAAAAATTACATGTTGTCCATCATATTTTCCAGTATTGAGTATCAAATACACATTATTCTTTAGCTGAGAAGTTTCAGTCCTCTGTGTCTTATCAATATCTAGTTGCTTTTATTAAGACAGTCATCTTTAGTAAAATTTTACTTTATATCATTTGAATTGATGATCATGATGTTGGAATATCTAGTACTTGGATGAAATAGAATTTTCTTTAAATTTAGGTCTATCTGGAGGGGAATTTTTTTTGGACATTTTAATTATACTGAACTGGACACAACTTGATTAGTTAGATACGTGTGACAAAATTTATAAGTTGTCCTATTTTATCGAATGCTTAGCTGCTCAAGTTGCATATAATCAAATGTGAGTCATGGAAACAAGTCATTTGATTACCTTGTATTAAATTGATTAATGTGCACAGATACTTGCCAGTATATGGAAGATTCAATTTCACAAGTATCTTATAGTTTGTTCACACCAATGCCATAGCTATGCTGCAAGTATTAGGATATAACAGCGACTGGCACCAACATTGTACACTAAACGGGAATATTGTTATCTGCATTTATTTTTATTTTTTCTGTCAAATTGTTGCATGTGAATTAATTTGATCTTTACAAAAGCTAGTCATGGAAGTATATATCGGTGGGTAGAAAGGTTCAACAGATTTAAGTGAAGAGTTTTTGGAAAGAAACAAGAATTAAAAATAAAGGTTTTGTGCCCTTCTTATCATTTCAAGCCAACAAATTTTGTTGCAGTTTTTACCCGATTTCAACAGTTTATTAGGCCTACGTTTGGTACATATTCTTTAAAATTTATTTCTCGTCGAATTCATTTTCAATCTCACGTTCTTCCAATAAAATAATTTTGCACGATAACTTATATATTTTCCTACTTTTTAACCACATACTTTGAGGGAAAAAAAAAATCACTTTTCACAATTTATTCTCAAAAAATCTATGTCAAACAAGCTTTAAGTCACTTGCTGCTACAAGCCACAAGGAACCGGTGAACGGTAACTTTAAAAAAATCTAGTTTTTTATGATTCTTGTTGATTTGCTCATGAGTTCCTTTTTTATGAAATGAACAAAAGCTTTATTCAGTTGTGCAACGGTAACATCAATGAAATGGAGTTCTTTTAAAATTGGTCAAATCAAAGGAGCCAAGTCAAAGGAGACAAATTCAACTTTGACTTTTCCACTCTTCAATATTTCACAATTGGCCTAATGGTATTCAAAAGACAAAAATGCCCTTAAGTAAATAAAACAATTACAAAATATGACTTGAACAAAAAGATAATACTACCCTTTTACTTAACAAATAAAAATCAAACACCCCCCTCTCATAAAATTACAAATTCAGTTCAAATACATAAAAACTCTCATCCTTCTTCACTCTACAAATCTAAAAAATATCAATAGCTGAAGAAAATAATAATTCTCTGTCAATTACTATGACTCGGTAAGTATATTTTCGTATGTTTAATTTCGTTATCGTGAAATGTGTATGTTTTTTACTCGATAAATTAAGTTTTGACATAGGTAACATGCAAAAAATTGTTTTTAGCATCTGTACAATATTTTTAAGCATGAATGGGAAAAGAAATTCATCTACATAACTTTCTGGCTTAACGTTAAGTTACAAAAACAACAGACGAAATCGCCTGTTAACAGGCGATCCGCCTGTCGACATGTGAATTTCGCCTGTTTATAGGCGAAAACAAGCAAAATTTCGCCTGTTGACTAGGTTTTTTTTTGTTTTTTTTAGTAAAAGTTACCAATTGTAATCCGAATTTTGAATGAATATTTACAAATTCTGTTTTACCATGCATAGATATAAGGCAAGTACTCCTGATTTGTTATTTTGGTGATTTTGAATTAGATGAAAATGATCGATGGGTACAGAAATGGACAGATAACATAAAAAGTAGCAGGCTAACACACATAACAGAGTCTACATCGTACGAGGAACTGTACAATAATATACGGAACAAGCTGAACGTCGATACATCTCGATATAATATGGTACTGAGATTTAATTACAGTGAGGATTTGCCATATGCAATTCCACCCATACATGCTACATCTGATATTGACGCGACTTATCTGTATGACTTGAACAAAGAAAAACGGACACCGATTTTCGTGACCTTGGTGAGGAAGGAAGACGCGAAAGGTAGAAATGAACATTCGGATGAACACGATAGTAATGCTAATGATTTTTGGGATACATTGGAGATAGCTCGCGAAGATGATGGTGATATTCCCGAGACTATTGTTGTTCATCGTGACACCGCTGCGACAGTTCAGGACAGCGATGTAAATGAATTTACAAATGAGAATTTAAGGACTTTATCCCATCAGAGACATGAGCTGTGTCGAAGCTCAGGGGTCGGAACGAGCAGACCTTCATCTAATTCTTAACGTGTTGTTTCGGATGATGAAGATCTGCATGTTGAGCAACTATTTGAAATGAAAAAAGTTTTGCAGGAAGTTGTGCACCTACTGGCATTGAAATACAACTTTGAGTTCAAGGTAAAGAAATCAAACAAATCCTTGTTGACACTTGTTTGCGCCGACGACGGTTGCCGTTGGCGGTTGATAGCGATTAAGATGGATACGAATAAGAATTTTGTAGTTCGCAAGTATACACGGGAAAATACTTGCGAGTTAGGGATTCGGCAAAACAATCACAGGCAAGCTCGATCATGGTTTATTGGTCAATAGATAATGCACAAGTATCAGGATCCACGGATGATCTATAGACCTTCAGACATCATTAACAACGTTCGGCAAGAGTACGGAGTGGTCATGAGCTATCAGAAGACCTGAAGGGCCAAAGAATGCGCGTTGGAGGATTTAATGGGCTCGGTCGAGGAGAGTTATGCTAAATTTGCCAGATACTGCCATAATTTGGGGACAACTAATCACGGTTCCACTTATTCCATTGAGATGAAGGGCGAGAACTGCTTTAAGTATTTATTCATGGCTCTTGGACAATGCATTAGAGGATTTCAAAGTGCGATGCGACCCGTAATTTTAGTCGAGGTACAACTCTGAAATCGAGATACGGGGGCAAGCTGATTATTGCTACACGTCAAGATCCCAACATCTAGATTTACCCACTTGCATTCGGCGTAGTCGACAGCGAGAATGATCTGTCAATGCGTTGGTTTTTTACGAATCTTTACGAAGCTTAGGGAAGTGATCGGGGGAGTCGAGGATCTTGCCTTTGTAATTGATCGGTGTCAATCTCTAATAAATGCTATTACTGAAGTTTTCCCCGATGCACATCATAGGTACTGCATGTACCATATATAGGGTAATCTCAAGACTAGATATCGGGGCTAAGGCATTGTTACATTGTTCAGGAGGGCGGTCGAAGCTTAAAGTGTCGAGAACTGTAATAAGTATATGGTCGAGATAGGAAAGAAGTCATTGCCGACATTTGATTATCTTACAAAAATGGGGATAGAACATTGGGTGCGATCACATTTTCCAGGACGTCGGTATAACTTGATGACGTCGAACAACGTGGAGTCTCTGAATGCATTGTTCAAGAAGAATTGAGAGTTGCCAATTCTCGCAATGATTGAGAACATTTGTACCAAGCTGCAGCAGTGGTTTCACGACTGATATGCAGAATCGTAAAACTAGTCGAGCTGGCTAACCCCGACTTAAGAGGAGAAACTGTTCAAGGCCGTAGAGGTTGCGAGGAAGTTGATTGTTGAACCGCTGGACGCGTTGCACTTCTCCGTACACTGTGCACGTCATGTGGCATACATGGTGGACCTGACTAACAACACATGCACTTGTACTCGATTTTAGCTAGAGAGCTTTCCATGCGAGCATGCAGTCGTGGTAGCTCTAAACAGTGGCTTTACAGCGAGAACATTGTGCTCACATTATTACCCGGCTGATTGTTGAAGAGTTGCATATTCTGAGACTATATTTCCCCTACCGAATGAATCCGATTGGGAAGTCCCTGACTGTGTTCTCCCATTTAATAGTTTGTCGCCACCAATAATTGAACCGCGTGGCCCCGATCGCCCACCAACTTCTAGAATACCCTCTACTGGAGAGTTTCCTTTACCGCGTCGGTGCGACAAATGTAGAGCAGTCGGACATACGCGCCAAACTTGTACGAGTTAGATTCCCCTGAATAACAATTAGTCAAGTAAGTAATAGTATTGCTGTTGATGAACAATATTCCCGTGTACTTTGTTAAAATAAAATATTTCGTTTTAGTTAAATGTAATTTGCTAATTTGATAAAAATGAACAACATTCAAAAATTACTTATCAATGATAAAAATTATTTATTTCATGATATAAATATCAAATGATGATATACAAATAAATGAACGAAAATCAATTTACAATTTTTACATGTATTAAATAAATGTACAACGTTTACGGATTACACACGAATTTTCACAAATCACATGCTAATTTATTCCTCCAAACTTGTATCCATATCTGGTTGATTCCATCAACCTTATGTCATATACTAAAAAATTCAATGTATTTTATTGCAAAAATGCCTCAATTGCCACTGCAATTGAATAATAAACGTGTTAGTTTGATAAAAGCTAAGTTTAAAATTTCAAAAATAAGTATAAATACTTACGATCTCAACTGCCTCGCCGTCGTCTAGTCTCGTACGATGGCTAGCCTGTCATTAACATCCACGCCCGCTCGGGCAGTCATCAACGGAACGATCACTGCAAGAGGCTCCAAGAACTTCTCGAGCTGGCCATGTGTTAGGCATGAATGATCGGAGTCGTACACATACATAGTGGAGTCAGTAAAAACAATCCCCACGGCCATGCTGTGATGATTCACGATCACTGGAACATACATACGTGTAATCGCCTCCCATAAGACATATCTACAATCCTCCTCCTCCAAAAAGAAAGAACGAAGACAACTAAAATATCTCTGTTGATTAAAGCCAGGATCACAAACCTCTGTAAAGCGATGAAAAAAAAACAACGAACACAACGAACATTTAGAGTAAATATATAGGCAGATCCTTATCCCAAATGAAGTCAGAGTCAACAAATCCTTTAATACGGATTTTTGCCTCCTTTCATATCTAGAGTTTATATAGGCAGATGTTGACCACACACGAACTAACTAACCAAAAAAGAAATGCAATTAATATTTCCCAAAATCAAAAACAAAACTTCCCAATAAATTCAATTAATATTTCATCATCTCAACCTCCCATAATAAACTCACCAAACTCGGAGAGAGAGAGAGAGAGAGCTATAGAGAAGAGAGAGAACGGGTAGCCTCACCGTTTGAGCTGTAGAGAAGCTACAGAGAAGAGAGAGGGAGAAGCTTCTTGCCATTTTGACAGCCTTTTTATTAGTTTTATTTTATCTTTTGTTAATTCTTTTTTTTTAATCATGTTTGGTATCAAATGAAATATAAGTTTTAATCTAAATTAAAGTTAACAATTAATTTTAATAACATATTTCATGAAATCCATAACTGTTTAACTTTTATCAAAATTTACTAAAAATTTGATTTTAATCTCCACCAAACGGGGGCAAAATCAAAATAAATTTGAATTTCGATAATATACGTAAATTTTAAAAATTCTCGAACGATCATACGCTAATCGAATTTACAAATTACTTTATGTCATTTCGTTTTCGGACAATGCTTCCTAAAATGTCCCTCTTGATGACAAATCCAACACTCTTTCTTTTCCTTTCTTTCTTGTACATTCAGCACTTATCCATTCCTCTTACCATTCGATTTCAGGTCCAATTCCTTTGAGTAGGCTGCAACAGCAACTTCCTTTAGGGTCAAGGACTCCTTACTATATTTGATGGTGTCCTTTAAATGATCAAAAAGCTGGTGGTAGAGAATTTAACAAGAAAATGACTTGATCTTCTTCATCTGTTTTGATTTTCAGATTCTCCAGGTCAGAAACCAGCTTTGTAAACTCATCAATATTCTCATCAATTGACTTCGATTCATCCATCTTGAAGCTGTAGAACTTGTGCTTCAAGTAGATTCGGTTTGGCAAAGCTTTGGTCAAGTAGAGCTCTTCGAATTTATTCCACATTTCAGAGGTCGTCTTCTCCTTGATTACCTTCCTTAGAACTGTATCAGAGAAGCTAAGGATGATGTTATTTCTTACCTTCTTCAAAATATCACCATCAGTTCCAGATTTTCCTTCAAATGCTTTTTCCAATCCAAGAGTACCAAGGTGTGCCATCATCTTTTCCTTCCACAGGTTGAAGTCATTCTTTCCATCTCAAGCTTAGATGTAGACATTGTGAGAGCAAGGATCTGGCCAGGATTCTTCTTTCACTAGTTTGTACAGCCAACCGTCAAGAATTTTGAAAATAGAACCTTCAGACATTTTGAATTCTTCTCTGCAGATTTGGAAGCCTGACTCTAATACCACTTGTTGGGGAATTTGGGCTTCCCCCATCTGAGATTAATGCAGAATTACAAAGAAGAAAAATAGTACCAGCAGAATGTTACAGCAATAAAACAAGAAGAGAACTAGCAGAAGAAAAAACTCAGCAACACAGAAGAACAGAGACAGATTTTTGTAACAAGAAGATTTCTTCCTCAGCCTTTATTGACAAAAGACTATATTCAATTCAAGATGAATTAGTAGAAGACTTTACAGATTGTTCATTTTTAATCATCACTTCATACTACAGAGTTGCTATCTCTCTTGAGCTTCTATAGAAATCATCAGAAAGCTTTTACAACAAATTGGTTTTCAGAAAAGCGTTTTCTCACAACCTCACTTTCTATTTCTAATTCTCAGGCTCTCTCAAGCTCTTCATTCTTTATGTTCGAGCTCCCGAGTTTACACTACCTAAGGCTCCTATTTATAGACCTAAAGGTGCTTCTAATCAGTTATAACTACTACCTAACTCAATGCTCCAGTTGGTTAATAGATTCCAACCAAAAAAACTGTAACTGAGGCTCCTATTCAACTGATTTCATTCCAACAGCTTTTTGTAAAAGCTAAGGTTGTCCAATTCTTCTTCAAGAATCAGTTTTCTTTACAGACACAATCCAATTGAAGGATTTCTGATGCTTCACTATCTCAAACCTTGATTTTATTTTCATTCAAACAAATAAGTTATTGTCACACATTCAAAACAACGATCACATTTAGGATCCTTTAAGTATTTTTAACATTTTCATGTGGAATCAACACTCCAAAGTTGTGGTACAACTACTGCATTATTCTTTGGACATAATCAGCGACAACCATGATCAATTCAAATCCGATTTCTCTATAACTTTTTAAAAATAAAATGAGCCCTTTTAAAATAAATCTTACATTCAAATTTCATTAATATTTAGGAAAAATTGCAGCAGCAATCCCAAACCTTTTTGTTTTTTATAGACTTTACCTTAACCTTCACTTTGTGCCACCACAGGTCCCAAACCTTTCAAAAATATGCAGCAGAGGTCCAAATGGATGACCGTTAGTCCACCAAATGAGTTGATTCAGACGATGGCTAATCCAAGGGCTTATGAAGAACATCTCTTGGCCGTGCCCGCATGGTTAAACAAAGGGGACAATCCCGACAAATAACGGCTGCCACTCCGGTTGACCTGCATAGTATGCCATAATTGGTAATATTCTCATCTAAAAGTTTAAACAGCTTGATAATTTTTCGTAGTTTTTGTTTTCAACAGGTACTCCTGTATACTAGCATTGTGAAGAAAAAATGGGCTGTAAATTCTACTTTCATGACGCTCTATGCTTTTGCGGCTGTCCTAATCTATTGGGTTTTACTTTGCTTCCGACTCACCTTTGGGAACGAGCTCTTGCCTTTCTGAGGGAGGGGCGACGTTTCTTTAGTCCAAAAATACCTTATTAAGAACGCGGCTATAACAGAAAACACACACCGTTATGCCAAAGAAACTGCCATCTTTTCTGATGGCGTCTCTACTGTATTTCCAGTTCACCTTTGCAGCCATTACGACAATTTTACTGGCGGGTTCCGTGCTTGGTCGGATGAATATCAAGGTCTAGATGGCTTTTGTCCACTGTTAGAGCATTTAGTTTGTGGGGTGGGGGCTTTCTTTATCATTGGGTTGTCATTGATTATTCTGGTGGCTATGTTATTCATCTTGCTTCAAGGATTTCAGGCTTCACTTCTGCTTATTGGGTGCTATTCTATACTCAACTCTGATCTTGTGCTTGGTTTCACCTACATTTTATTATCAGATTTTGTCTTCAAATCGCTCACTCACATGCTCATCGGATTCAATTTTTAATCAACTTGCACAATTTTCATAATTAGGTTGTAGAGTAACTCTTAGAATTTTTACTAAAAGTTGAGTGAAATTCTTAAATTTTTCTTTAAATTAAGAAAATATTTAGTTGGTAGAGAGTCAAGCCACCCTCTCCCACACCAGATAAAGGGAAATTTATTGTAGTCCATTTAGGGGCGAATCCAGGAATTTGGTTCAGCTAGGGCGGAGATCGTTGACCGATGGACCGATGAACGTTGACAATTAACGAACGTAATAGTAAAAAATAAAATTCAATACATATATAATTCGATATCATTAATTTTTTTTCACTTATCTCTCATTTCCTAAAACCCTAAATTCCCAAATCACAATTCACAATACACAAATTAATTCAAAAATATGAGCAACTTCATTCTTCACGATTAATTTTTTTCACTTATTCCTAATTTCCTAAAAGGCTAAAACCCTAAATGCCCAATTCACAATCACAATTTCACAATACACAAATACAGGCAGCACAACTGCAGTGAGTCAGTGACAACAGGCAACAACACAAGCACTAGCAAGCCAAGTAGCAAAAAGGAAATTGGCAAATAGAAATAGAAAAATACATGTACAGGCAGGCAGAACAGACGCAAACAAGGAGGAAGGCTCGAAGCTCTAGCACAGGCAGCGTCGTAGCAGAGCCTCCAGTCTAGCTATTGCACCACCTGACTCGACTCTCGACTTCGACGGTCAAAGACTCACAGCCATACTACAACAGAACCGCAAGTCCGTAGACTTCGCACTCAGACCGGCGATCGCAGTGGAATTTTTTCGCCCTAACTTAGTCGTCTCGTCCATCTCCCTCCTCACCAAAATGAATTGAATTTGGTATTAGACTTTCTATTTGATTAGTGGATTGTAGGATTGGGCTCATTAATTAGGCCTTATTTAAAAACAAACAATTAAATGAATAGGAAAGGGGAAAAGGAAAAAACTTACAGGCAGATGCACACACGGCAGCTTCTTCATCTTCTTTCACCCGGCGGACGACGAGTCTACTGAAGCTTCTGACGGACCCAGCACGAGCGGCCGCGACGGCTGGCCAAGTGCTGGGTCCGCCCCTGAGTCCATTCAATGCTTCGAATCAATGCATGAAAGGTAGTCGTATGCTACAGGGCAGGAGCTTGCTTTGCTTTCTATTAATCCAGCTCTAATCTAACTATAATGTGATGTGTTGGAACATGTGGTGGAGTTCATCTTGAACTACCTAATCTAAAAGCTTAATTGATGTTAACAACCTGCAAACAATTTTTATTTATATAAATTGTCTTCAAGAACATAGAATCGTTGGTTGAACTAAGAAAGGTGGATGGAGTGGTCTAATTGAAATAAAATCGAAGCTTGAACGGAATAATTGAGTTCGTTTATGTGTTGAAACGGGTCGGTCTGAGGTTGAAAACTGATAGGGAAATGTATGTTCCAAACAATATATTGCTGATGTTCAGAACATGATTGCTATGGATGGGATGGTCTGGTTTCAATGGTGGGACTCCTTATACTACAAATTTGGTTTCTTCAATAGCCATATTGAACACAAATATTTTAGCTGCCACAAGCCTTCTTGTATGGACAACCCTTGATGTTTCCTACTTTGGAAAGTCATCGGTCATTGGAGTTGTTCAAGGAATGATAACTGGGCTTGCTTGCATTACACCCGGTGCAGGTATGCATAGGATCCAATATTGTCAGTTCAATTACCTCGGCTAAATGTTTATGATATGTTTGAATACTATCTAGAAAGAAAAATAAGTTAAATTCTTGTCTATGGTGTCTAGTTCTACAAGCAAGCCTTTAAACTTTTATGGGGGTGGGATGGGGATTTACTTAGCGTCCGTTTGGCAAAATTAATGAATCATTTATAAATAGTCAAACTTCAGTCTAAATACGCATTTCAATGAACTCACAAGTATATTTCACTTATCTATCACTCATTTTTATTTATTTATAAATTAAATCGTGTTTTCGTAGAGCATGTGTGTGTGAAATCTTCATGAAAGGCCTAGTAATATAATTTCCATAATTATATTAAGTTATAGTTGAACTTCACCATGATATCATATTGAATTATTTCTTTTGAAAGCGTACATTAGCAAAACGGAGAAGAATGTATGTTGATACTTATATGTTCTTTGATACAGTATCATGTAGATAGAATCGATGAATCATCAATCTAGGAATAAGTGTGATTCGTTATCAAACTAGTTACTAATTAGGTCACCAAATTTTAACTTGCCACAGATTAAATTAACAAAATTCAATTTTGGACACATGCAGGAGTGGTTCAATCGTGGGCAGTCATAGTATATGGAATGCTTTTTGGTAGCATTCCATGGTATTCAACGATGATTCTTCACAAAAAATCCCACTTTGTAACGAAAGGTACACCTTCGTACTCTTATTTACTTCTTAAAATTTTATGTTTACACAATTATTTTAATTTTTTTTCAATTTAGTATTGAAATCTCTGGATGTGTACAATTGGGAGACTGTGTAAAATCTTCTTCACTATTGATAGGAATTAGATTTATCTTCAGCATCTTCTTGATAAGTGAATAATGAAACAAAATCATCATTACCAAACTTGACAAAAGGTCTGATATGCCTTCTCTGCCTATTTGCATAGAAGGGACAGATTGCGGGATCAGAAGGGTGTACATGATTAATTTCCTGATTAACTTCAGAACCCTCTAAGTGTTCATCCTTATTTTGACCAATATTCTAATTGGTAGTTGTTTCGTGCGGGTAGTCGCTAACAATTAAAAGGATTCAGATGATTGTGTAAGGAACAAAATCTCTCGAGACAAAGTCCCAACGAGGGGTGTTTTATTTATGAAGATCACAATTTACACGAAGCGAAATGTCTCCGAGGGGCACAAGCACACTGAACAATTGAAAGTTAAAAGATAAGAAATGAAATTACATATTCTCTATTCGAGAGTGATTTGATCGGGTTTGCTTCTGTGTCTTCTCTTCTCTTTTATACTCATTTGCTGGTTTTTGTTGTGGAATCATTTGACAACCGCTTGTCGCCTTGTAACTACCCACTTTCTTCATAATGGCTGACTTGTCGATAAACTGCCACATTTAACTGTTGTCATTACTCCCATTATTTAACTCTTTGCCTCTGAGATTCTTGGATCGTGGAATGAGATGAGACTACCCCTTAACTGTGTCAATAATCGTCACCTTAAATAACAACTAGACATTATATTCGCCCAGATCCCGGGCGTCTCGTGGGATTGAGCAATGATGGGGCCATCACTCTGAATAACAACGATGCACTATATTCGCCCTGATCTTGGACGTCTTGTAAGCTTGGACGATGATGGGCCTCTGTTACATAACTCAATCTTGGGTCTTTCACATGGCCTTATTTGGGTCTATCCTTCGGATTTCCTAATTGGCCTCCATTCTTTGGGCCTCATTTTTGTTTGTCAACAATTATACTCCAATTTGACAAAAATTAATATCGAACATTAATTTTATGTCATATTCATTCTTTGTATTCTCCTGCAATACTTGAAATCTCAAAAAGGCGAAGAATCCCAATCATGGCTTTGTTTGACAGTGACCTTCTACATCTCAAAGAAGTATAATATTTCACTACTCCTATAAACCGTGAAGTACACTATTTCATCATACCATTATACCCACGATCTGCATTGTCGTGTTTCTATAAAACTCACCGTTCATCTTCTTGTTTCTCTGTTCAAGCACTTGCATTTTTAAACCCTCAAGAAAATTAGAATTTGAAGCAAATGGCGACCGTAGACAACTCCCTTAGTTTCGAAGATTTCCAACAGCTACTTACAATACCATATGTAAGCCCCGCGCTTTCGCTAGCCAATCCTGATCTCAATGAGTTTTTTCTGGGCTCATCATTTAATGATGCTGATTCGGTGAGGGCAAGATCCGGTGGGCCAATTGTTCCCTTGCACTCAAGACCCTCCTTTTCTGAATCTTTTTTCATTGAAGCCAATTCGTAAATGAGGTATTCGTACTTGGCCTAAAACTGATTCTACCTATCGTTTTTGGCATACACGTATGGTTAATCATGGCCCTACCAAGATAATTTTTGATCGTGCTAATATTTCGGACTTGTTAGAAATTACTTTATGTCCTACGATCCCGTACTTTTTCCCATTACTTTGAGTTTTTGGTCTTCGGAATACAATACCTTTATATTCCCACTTGGCCCAATGTCCATTACTCAGATGAATGTTGGAGCCTTGGTTAACCTTCCGCCTCTTGGCGATACCATTTCTCTCGCCCTTTTGGTTACTGAAGCTGCCTCAAAATTTGAAAAGAAACTCACTGATTCTTATTCGGGCATGCAATAACTTTGTAACAAGATTGGTGCTGAACCCACCTATGCTGAACGTGTTGCCTTTCTTCAAGTTTAGCTTTGTAAATATGTTCTTTGTGTACCCAGCATGAAACCTTCTATGGCCTACTTGCCTATAGCGCATGAATTAGCCCGTGGTAGGCCTCGAACCTTTGTTCATTATTCTTAGCTGCCTTTTATAGAGGCATGACTTCTCTCTAATCCCAATTGAGGAATGGTGCATCTCCCACTAGTAGCGAGCCTCTTTGGCTCGCTCAACTGTGGTTGAGAGCATATTTTCCACAACTTGGTGCTCCTTCAACCCCTCCTAGATTAGTTAGTTGTTACAGGCTATTCATCAACCAAATAAGCCATGTAAATATGTCCTATTTACAATAGGGACGTTTTTACCTTCTTTTATTCTTTACATTCAACTGCTTCCTTTTTCCTCAACGTCTTAAGTGCTACTTCTTCTTTTGTCCTTTCTTTACACTCCTTATTGAAAGCCACCGCTTACAACTCATTATATCTCCCTATTTATCCTTTCGTCAATTAGTGGCTCCTCAAGGGCAACTATGTTTGGCCTCCTTTGATTAAACATTTTAGTAAGTGCGTCTACTGAAAATGGTTCTTTGCTCTGTGAGAAAATTTGAGTTTCTTTCCTATCTTGCACTACCCTGATAGGTCCATAATTTCCTTCGTACATGAACATTTTTGCTGAGTTTGCTTCTGTAACAAAGGGTCTATGGTCTACTTGCACCACTTCTGCTTCGCCCTTGTCATTCCAAAAAACCAAGCATTGGTGAGCGAAGAAGGTATGCAACGACTCCCGTGAATCCAATCTCTTCCTAGTAAGACATTATAACTTGTCAGACTATCTATCACAAAGAAGACTGTGGTCCTAGTGGTTGTTCCCACAGTTATGTCGAGTGGCATTACTACTTTAGCTGAAGTGGCTCTCCCATTAAAACTGGTAAGGATAACCTTTGTGGGGATCATATCGCCCTCTGTCTTGGCAAACTTTCTCATCATTCTGGACGGTATGGTATTTATGACTACTCCATTGTCGACGAACACTTTTACCACAGGTATACCATTGACTAAACCCTTCATGTACAACGGCCTCAAGTGCTTGGTTAATTTCATAATTGGTTTTTTAAAAATGACCTTTTTAGCCGCATCAATTTCCACATCCTGCTTTGTTGGATTGTCTCCTTGTGATAGGTCTACATATAACATTTCACATTGGGTCTTTGCTTCTTGGACTTCCTCCTTACTTCCTCCTAATGTTTCTTCTTCAGTTATCCAACCTATAAGTGGAGACAACGCCTCTTCTTCAGCTATCCATCATGTGGGGGAGAGGAGATGCAGTATTCTTGGGGGTGACCTATATTTCTCAGCGCGAGGCACTCTCACCTTTCTCTTAGGCATCCCATACAATACATAGAAGTCAAAGGGGCGCTCAGACGGTTCACCCAACAAATATACCTCGTAGACACATTCCTGATACAGCTGCTTCAACAAAGTGTTGCGCGACACTCCTCTTTTTTTTCTTTCTTCTTCTAAGTCGATTTCCTCTTCGATGTCAGTCATTTTATCATCCTCTTCTCCATCATATACCTCCTGAGATGTTTGTCCTTCTTCACATTCCAGTACACAGGCTTCTTCCTCATTATCTTCTCTTTCATCTTCTTCACTTTCTTTACTTCTGAATTCATTGGCCAATAAATAATTATTAGCCATAACGGGATGTAGCGTACTAAATTGAATAGTGAGGGTTGGATCTTCCTCATTTTCATCCTTCTTTTCGCGCTCAAATTTTGATCTCCCGGAAGAACTCTCTGGCAATTCCTCCATTGACTCACCCATACTAGCTTCCTTATCATCCTTGAGGACGTTTTGGTTAGCCACCTCAAGCAGTTTAGGCGTCTTAGGATGCGATGATCCCTGTTGTTGTCTTATCATTTGTCCGTAGTTCCGTTGAAAATGCCTTTGTTGGGTTCTGGTCATTTTGTTAAAAGGTACAACACTTTATGCACTATACTGGAACGAGGGCCATACGTTCGATTGGTAAGGTTGTGATCTGAACGTTCTTCCACTATTTATCGGTCTGAATTGTCTCTCAAAAGGCGATTTCCCGTAGAATGGCATACTCTGTCCACTAGGTTGGGAACTCGACACACTTTTAGGACAATAGTGATATCACCATGTTCCAGGCCTTCCATCCACTTCTCTTCTACATCTAGCACACAAGGTACCTTCGTCTTTTCCCAATTTCTTCCCTTTGATATGTTTAAAGACACTGAGACATGACTCAAGGTCATCTTCTCCATCATCTACCACCAACTTAAATTTTGGCAACTTATTTTTGAAACCAACAGTTACCATATTTACCCCAAGTGGCTGTGGGAAAGGATTTTCATCTACAACCATTTTCTTCTTAGCATCAAACGTGATTCGTCCTGACTCAACGGTATCCTGCAACACATGACAAAAAACCAGACAATTATTAGTCATATGTGACCACATATTGTGCCATTTACAATTTTTTTACCCTTAATTTGTTCAGGGTCTAGCAACTTATGCTTGTCACTCAACTTTATCTGCTTATCCTTATACAGTTTGTCAAATATAAGGTCAGCTTTGGTCACATCAAATGAGAATACCCTAACCTTTTTATTTTCATTTTTTATAGGCTCGTTTTTGTCTATCGCTCTAAATTTGACCATTATAGGACAAGCATATGCATCTCCTTTAATCAATTCGGCTAGACATATCTCTGTCTGATCATAATATTCGTCATTAACAGCGTGAACGTCGAAATTCGAGTCTCTCTAATAAGTCCATTTGCTAGAGTTTTCCATTTGTTCCTCTTCTCTTATTAAACGTTCATATCTAACCACATTAGCACTCAATTGGAAAAGGTCAGGAAACTCTCTGTCCTGAAATTTATTTTTAAATCAAAATTCAAACAACTTTGAGCGATTTTAACGAACTCCTTTCAGGCAGAGGCACAAAACATTTGCTCCTAGCTATTTTAAATCTCTGAAGGAAACTTTCTGCCCATTCGTTTGGCAATTAACGTAAATTCATCAAATCGACCAAAGTAACTTCAGATGCAGTTTTGTAAAACTGAGCGTGGAATAATTGTTCCAGTTGTTGCCATGTTTGGACAGAATTTGCTGGCAAATTAATAAGCTATGAGAAGGTTACCCCTGTTAATGAACTAGGGAACAATCTCATTTTGTGATAATCAGTCACCTCACCACATTGCAGTGTAAATCGCCCTTTATGTTCTAGGGTTGAAACTTCTCCCAGACTAATAAATAATGAGAACTCTGGTACATTGTACCCTCTAAGCCAAAGATATGCTTGATCTACCCAATCGGGGTATGGCTTTGTGTAAGTCGGCCTAATAAAAGGATGCATCCCAAAAGCAATTTGATCCTTACTATCTCCATAATTTGATTCCTCAACACAGTGTTGGGATCATACGGGATTCCTATAGGTTGATTCATTGGTGGGATTACTTGAGGCCTAACATTAGGTACTTGGTTCGTGGCAAAAACGCCATTATTCAAACCATTATTACCATGAGGTATTCTGTCCATTAGTTTGGACATTGTCTCTCGCACTTGGGTTACCATCCAGGTTTGTTGTCCTGTTACCACTATTCAGGTTTGCCATTCCATTACCCCCCTGATTTGAAGTAGATAGTCTAAAGGGTGGTTCTATTCCTTGATTCAGACTTAGAATTGGGGAATTATGTCCCACAATCGTCCTAAATTGAAAGTGATTCCCTATACTTGGCATAACAGATTGACAAATTTGGCCTACTAACTTATTCATGATTTCATTCAACATATTTAGTTGTTTGGTCATGTTATCATAATGTGCATTTCCATTTTAAATAAATCCTTCCACATTATGAACATTTTGTAAATTTACATGTTCAACGACGTCTTGCGTGAGTTCACCAAACAACGCACGCATGGTTCGATGACTCATCTCCATCATTGACTCTAACGACTTTCGTTCTATCCCTCTGTTCCTAGAATATTTTACTCCTCCTCATATCGTTCAATTACAGATTAGACTATTCTTTAGCTTGCCGGATGTTTATCAGAATTTTTATGAGGCATAATGCTTCACATTTTCATATCTTCAAACTTCAAACACCAATTGTCCTACTGGGCATGCCAATTGTTTCGCGTGGGTAGTCGCTAACAATTAAAAGGATTCAGACGATTGTGTAAGGAATAAAATCTCTCGAGATAAAGTCCCAACGATGGGTGTTTTATTTATGAAGATCACAGTTTACATGAAGCGAAATGCCCCCAAGGGGCACAAACACACTGAACAATTGAAAGTTTAAAGATATGAAATGAAATTACATATTCTCTGTTCGAGAGTGATTTCATCAGGCTTGCTTCTGTGCCTTCTCTTCTCTTTTATACTCCTTTGGTGGTTTTTGTTGTGGAACAGTTTGACAACTGCTTGTCGCCTTGTAA
The DNA here is from genome assembly GCA_903798235.1 of Fraxinus ornus. NCBI lineage: Eukaryota > Viridiplantae > Streptophyta > Magnoliopsida > Lamiales > Oleaceae > Fraxinus > Fraxinus ornus. The sequence goes on from CAIGRF010413164.1 coordinate 49,878, forward strand.
CTACCAACTTTTTCCATAATGGCTTACTTGTCAATAAATTGCCGCCTTTAACTGCTGTCATTACTCTCATTATTTAACTGTTTGCCTCTGAGATTCTTGGATCGTGGAATGCGATGAGACTACCCATTAACTCTGTCAATAACCGTCGCCTTAAATAACAACTAGACATTATATTCGCCCAGATCTCGGGCGTCTCGCGGGATTGAGCGATGATGAGACTGTCGCTCTGAATAACAACGAGGCACTATATTCGTCCTAATCTTGGGCATCTTGCAGGCTTGGACGATGATGGGCCTCTACTACATAACTCCATCTTGGGTCATTCACATTGCCTTATTTGGGCCTATCCTTCGGATTTTCTAATTGGCCTCCATTCTTTGGGTCATTTAACTGGGCCTCATTTTTGTTTGTCAACAGTAGTTGTGTGTTATTTCCTTACCAAAATCAAGTGAATAACTTCGCTTTGATTCTTTCACCTCTTGGCTCCACTCCCGATCCAAGAAGGCTGAAAAATGATAAATCGTTTAGAGATAGGAATGACATTGGTTAAACAAAATGGATGTGTCAGATTCCGTCATTGAATGTTTTCAAGTTTATACCCCTTTGTTTCTCTTAACTGGACAATGTTGTACATTTGGAAAGGATGCCCTAAAGGACTACTAAAGATAAGTGACTTTTAAAGCACATTCTACTTATTATTCTTGTCCCTCTTTCCTTTGTTGTGACAAGGGGTATCGTTATGATTCTATATTTTATACTCTATGAATGGAGTAAGCGGGCTTGAACTTTTGACTTTCATTATATCAAGGTGATACTCTACCACTAAGTTATATCACTTCCTTGTCTCCATCGAGAAATAGAACTGGCTAATTCTAATTCAAAGGGTTGAAAAACTCAACGTCACTATTTTTTGAACATCTTGGAGTTGGGCCTTCTTTTTACACTATAACGAATATGAAAACAATGGTTAAAATCGAATTCAATTGTCAATTGTCCATGTCGGAAATAGGATGAACTAGGGATTCCGAAGGAACTTGAGCTTAAAAGCAAGAATTTGTTAACCCTAATTGAGGCATTGCATCAACTTGAACCCCATATCATAATTTTACATATAAACATCGGTTTGGTGAGTGAAAATGGATTATTTTGAGGAAGAAAAACAAGCAAAATCATGATCATAGTCATTTTCAAAGTTGATTTTCGGTTAAAATTCATTATTGACTTTGACTTAAATTAAAATCTGAATTTTAATCCCTATCAAATAGGGGCTTAGCTAGTGTTTGCAAGAAAAACAAGTTGAATTCGAAGGGTTGTTGCCTTATTTTCTTTTCTTTGCGTTGCTTTGGCACTTCAACTGTGTTCGGATTCATCTATGATACTTTTTGTAATGTAGAATTTGAGGAACATTAAGTCCCCGTTTGGTGTAGCAAATATCAAATTTTTAATAAATTATTATAAAAATTAATGAAATGCGTGATTCAGAAATTAATAAAAGTTATGAATCTCACGAAATGTATGGTTAATTTTATTTGTTGACTTTGACTTAGATTTCTAATAAAATTTTAAACAATACCAAATAAGGGCTAAATTCTCTTGATGAAAAAGAGTAGTTCTCATTCAATTCAATTATTTTCCAACGATCTAATATAAAACTTTTCAAAGTCATTCGCCCTCAATAAAAATGAATTAACTTCAATTGGTGTTTCTTCCTAATTCATGTTGAGAAAGTATGGTTTTAAAGATATTAGATGAGAAGAACTTATTCTAATTCCAAGAGCTCGGATCGAATAAATATTATTGACTTTTCTATTTTTGTAATTTCCCTTTTATTACAAAATTAACATTTTTTTTAAAAGATTTAAATATATCTAGAAAATATGGATTCATTGTAATAATTTTGATAGTTAAGATATCATGTAATCTGTCCATATTAATTTTTAGATATTTAATTCTATAATCCTAATCAAATTATAGCTCTTATAATTTAACCACAATTCTTAGGACCTGATTGGAATTATTTATTTTGATTTTCAGAGTAATGAGTTATTAATCATGTAATTAATTTCACTCTTTGTTACCTAAAAAAACTTTACAACTTAAATACTCAATGTACAATAATATCCAAGATCATGTTACACAAATATTAAATGCATTTATGAAAATATT
>CAIGRF010413203.1:50623-63485 GCA_903798235.1 Fraxinus ornus
CTATATACCAAGTGAAGCAACGAGAGCAATTGAAGTGCTACAATATTTGAAGACAGTAAATGTTTGTTTCCCAAATGCTTATATTGTTTATAAAATCTTGTTAACCATACCGGTTACAGTTGCATCTACAGAAAGAAGTTTCTCCAAATTGAAGTTGATCAAGACTTACCTTCGATCAACTATGTCACAAGAAAGATTAAATGGATTGGCTATGTTGTCAATAGAGAAAGATATGGTTCAACAGTTAAATTATTCAGATTTAATTAATGTTTTTGCTTCTAAAACAGCGAGACGAATAGTATTTAACTGATTATTTGAACTTGTCGGTTTTGTTACTATATAATATAAGTCTTTTGTTCTTTACATTTATTTGATCTACTGTTCATTGTTAAATTAGCAATATGTTGCATTTACGTTGTTTAGGGAGGCCCAACTTCGAGAGTTCGCCTCAGGCCCCGTTGATCACAGGACCGGCCCTGGTTCCTCACATATTACTATACAATTGGATATTATTAATCTATATTCATTTCAGTAAGAGTATGTGAACATTAGTGCTTCTGTGCTTGCATGGATTAAGTAATTAGTTGATATCTCGGACTACTCAAAATCTTAATAGAAACATATATATAATTTAGCAGAATAACAAGGAAATTAATTGAATCTCGTGAAGCGCGACTAGTTTATATATTAGCAAAGCGAAAATGATGATTCGTATTCATTGACTATATTATGTAAGCGTCGTAATGTTTTATTTTGGTCGTTTGACATTTTTGTTATAGTACACATACTAGAAAGATATTAGGTGAAATCTTGGTTGAGGTTACCTTCTATTTGCTTGTCTTGACATGCCATTGCCAATGGCATCTAGATTATAGAATAGAAATTAAAACTATGAAGGGCATGTTGGCATTACTTTTGAAAAGTCAAAAACTGTTTTGACCATCTTTGGATAATTTTTTGGAAGTGTTTTGCTTGGTTAAAAAAATCGTAAGAGGAAGCTGATTTAAAGTATTTTTCTAAGAAAACATTTCTACAAGAAGAAAAAGAAAAAAATAAATGCCCTATGAATCGGGCTCGAATTTAAGTTTTACTGGGGATCTGAACTTTATATAAACTTTTACTGAAGTAGAGATTCCTCTGGTTGCAAGATTTGCTACCCTTTAGAGTGAAAGACAATTGGCTCCTTTGCAAGTTATTTTATTATATAGAACATGTGAAAATGAGGCTGGCAAGAAATTTGGATCCTATAAGGATTTTGCTACCTGTACATAAAAAAATATACATAATATGATGTGAAGGGAAAATATTCGATAAAAAAGTTTGTATTTTAAGTTGACAAATGATAGAGTACTATGTGACATTATGTAATCCATATATAAATTTTAATGTACATGTAACAAGATCCATATATAAAATAGGATTTATCTGCGTTGACTTGCAATAAGAGTAGGTAAACATTATTATTTTATTCGTTTTAATTGAGTTATACTAGAATAAGGCTAATTATATCACATCACCACATTTTTTTAATTGTATTCTTATTTTTAATCCTCAATAATTAGCCCATCTTATATGTAATAACGATTTTTGTCCAAATATTTTGTCTCTATTGAATATTTTATTGAACTTTAGTATTTGTTGTTTATCTTTTTTATGGATAAATAAGTGTTTTATTCTCCTGACGATTTTTTGACCATCGGAATAGTATGTGTTAATTAATTAATAAAAGATTGATAACAAAAATACGAGGAAAAAGTTGGGGACTTGGTACAAAAATGAGCAGAAGTTGAGGACTTCCATTACATTTAAAATGTGGTGTCATTAACAAAAAAATGATGTTGTTAATTATAATAACTTTTAGGGCATGCTTGATTAACTTTATTTTTCATGAAAAATGTCATTTTTCATCCAAGTTTTTACTTTTGGGTTTTTTTATTGACATTTTTTCATGGAAAACGTTTTTCAAAAGTTGGTCATGTGAACATATTTTTCTAAAAAATAAAGAAAATGTTTTCCAAACACATTCAATTAATAATTTTCATTTTATACAAATTCGATTTTCGCAATTGAACACACCCCTAGAATAGGTGATCTCTAACTACAATTAAAATCATTAATTGTAAACATATAATACAGTTGAATAACCGAAAACAAAATCGAGCAAATCTCGAGAGTAGATTAGGCTCTGTTTGGCCCCAATTTTTTAATACTCATTTTTCCAAACTCATGTTTAACCATACATTTTATGGAATCCACAGCATTTATTCATTTTTAATCCCATATTTAATCGGTTTTGATCAAAATTTATTAAAAATCTGAATTTAAATCAAACCAAAATGAAAGGTCATGATAAAAAATGATTTCCATCATGAATTAATTTATCTGAACATATATACTAATAATACTAATACAAATGAAACAAGAAAATTTAGTAATGATCTCCTAAGCACGGTGCTTAGTTTATGCTAAGCACGGTGCTTACCTAAGCACGGTGCTTAGGAGATCAAATCTGATATATATCGGGCAACTACTAAGAATAAGCAACTTATGCGTAGTAGTTTTCAAGTGTAGGAGGTGCTTTTATCTTTGGAAAGAGTACGCGTGCCATTATAGTTGTCTTTCTGGTAAAAGTTTTAGTTGCGGTTATGCTCCGTGGTGACAAAATGGTTTTCCTTTAAGTTGATGGTGTATGAGTCTTTTATTGTTACAACTTAATAGAAAACGGGTGAGATCTACATAATTTTAAAAATTACTGAGATGTTCGATTAAATTATTATAGTATTAAGTCGAGCCTGTTCAAAAGTTGACCTATCTTAGTCGGCATGGCATGGCAGTGACCAACATGATGGACAACTTTTAGCGCCCACATTCAGCAGTTTACCACATGCATCACTTCATTTTATCTCCTTATAATTTACACATTTTCTACGTTTCAATAAGTCGCTAATCTGCTCATTTTGCTGAATAATATAACTTGTACACCGAAAGTTACCAACATGATGGAGATTGAAAGTTGTCAGGGTTAGTCCTCCATTTCAGTTTATTTGGGCCGGGCTGGAGAATGTGTTAAAGATAGAAACTTGCAGCAGATTAGACTTTGATTCATCAGTGTGGTGTAGAGTTCAGATTGTGGTAAGGTGCATCATATTTCTGGAAGTTCAAAATCTTTGTTTGAATGTCTGCCTCGTCCACCAGTAACAGTAGTAAGTGGCGTACGAGGAGTAGGAACCAAATATAGCTTGTTTTTCCTTCGAACAGTTAGCCCAAGTATCTCAGTCATGTCTAGATCTCCAGGCTTCAACCCATTAGGAAGTTTCCAATTAAAGTGGTAAAGTAGTTGAGCAAGAATAAGCTCAACATTGGCTAAACCGAATGATATGCCCGGACATATCCTTCTTCCTCCCCCAAAAGGGACATATTCAAAATTTGTTCCTATGAATTCAATATCACTGTCTGCAAATCTCTCTGGTTCGAAACTCTCAGCATCATGCCAATATTCTGGATTCCTATTGATTGAGAAGGCATTCAATATTACTTTGGTTTCAATGGGTATATTGTATCCATCAATTTCTTTATGCTCCCTGCATACTCTAGGCAGTAACAAGGGAAGAGGTGGATGGAGCCTTAGAGTTTCTTTGATCACCATCTTCAAATAGTTCAGTCCCTCCAAGTCATTTGTCTGTATTCTATCCTTCCCTTTAAGAATTTGTCTCAGTTCAGCTTGCGCTTTTGCCAACACTCTAGGGTGTCATCATTTCTGCCATAGCAAATTCTACTGTTGTTGCAGACGTACCTGTTCCAGCAGAAAAAATGTCCTGTATATAGAGTGGAGCAGCATTTTAAATCACAGCTGAATTGTTGTGGATCAATAAAAGAGTAGGAATCGACTTACCAGGATGATAGCTTTCATACTGTTGATTGTGATAGGAAGTTCGAGATCGCCTGTTTCTTTTAGTCTCAAGAGAACATCGACTAGATCTTCCTCACTTGATTGACCATTAAACTTCACTTTATTTGCCAATCTATCTTTGTGCTCCTCGACGATGTTTAAAATCTGATCAATTTTGTAATGCAGCTTCATCAATTTGGATTTCAATCCGCTAATGACTTGAAGGATTTTGATTCAAGGAAACAAGTCAGCAACATCAATACCCCCAGCGGAGTCCGTTAGCCCAATAATCAGTGGTATCAGTTCCTCATGATTCTTGAATCTCTTTCCGAATGCTGATCTGCAAACAACATTGTTTGTGTATGAAAAGACCTTCTGAGTGAGGTCAATTGGTGAAAATAAAGACGATCTGATGGATTCAACAAGATCAAAGGCCTCCTCCTCTCGAATAGAACTAAATGATCTAACATTCTTGAGGCTCAGGAGTTCCAAGATGCAGATTTTCCGCATCTGTCTCCAGTATCCACCATAGGGAGCAAAAGCTATGTCTAAATAATTATATGTCATGATTTCAGGAGATAGAAGTTTTGGCCTCGACGCGAAGGCAAGATCATGTGTTTTCAGCACCTCTTTGGCAGCTCTAGGAGTTGATATGACAACTGCAGTAATTTCACCAAGCTGTAAGTGCATAATAGGCCCATATTTTACGGCTAAGTTTCTCAGGGCATGATGTGGTACTGAACCTGCTATTGCAAGCTGGTGCAAATTTCCAATTAGAGGCAGCTTCACTGGACCTGGTGGCAACTTTATTCTCCTAAATCTTCGAAAATCACTGAGTAACTTCAGCAAAAGGAATATGAAGGTGAGGGAGATGAAGACAAGGGGAAAAAAGGGAAACTTGAGTTCCATTTTTGGAAGAAGACAGTTTGATCCCTTGTATTCAGTTCTGGGCATTTGTAGCCAGCACTTGAGGGTTGAAAATCAGCGTTACCTATTTGGACTTTTTTTGTGAAGTAAAGATCCCCTAGATACAAAAATTTGTACCGAACAGAGTGACAATGGCTCCTGAAATAAATTATTTCATTATTCACAGAAAATGTGGTCATCAGTTATTGCTTATACGAAATATAAGTTGACATTGATTTTAGATTATCTTGATTAATTATATGCTATTCATTAAATTAGGATTTCACGAATTTTAACCTTCGATTAGAGTAGGTGAAAATGAGGTCAGGAAAATATAGTTGACCTGGATTTGTGATTAACTTGATTAATTGAAATCAATTTTTTAAATCAGGATTGTAGTAGTTGTTAGATGATCCTTATGTTAAGATTTGGGATTCTATTTTAAAATGTCAACCTTATTAAGAGAAGCAGTCCAAACTCTTATAAATTAATCTATGTTTTCATTTTTATTTAATGTGAGATTCTATCTCTTAACATGCCCTGCAAGATGGTGGCTCGTTTGAGCAGACCAATCTTGAAATCTATGTGGTGTGCTCATTTTTTTTTTTTTTTTTCTTTTTTTGAGTTTTAGTCTGATCGAATTGCTCGTTGGAGTTTAATGGGCTCTGATAACACGTTTTCATCTTTATTCGATGTGTGATTCTATGATAATTAACATAATTTGATGGAAAATAATATTATTGACTTTGTCATATACAGTATCTTAATATTGATGCGCGTGTTGAAATCGTCAAATTTTTCTATCAAACTATAATGTACTTTATTAAAATTTTCCCCTCATTCTGGTAATCAGAAATCATGTCCTTTTCTGATAATTAACAAAATCAGACGGTGGGAATCAATTTAAGAATGTCAACCAAACTGGAAGAATAATAGACTGGTTGAAGATTTCAGGAATAGGTAACAAGAATTTAGCTAGTGCATTTGCTCGAGTACACGAATCTGTAACCCATGTTTAGGTTGTTAAGTGCTAGAATGTAAAAAGAAACAGCCATGATAGGACCTGTAATATCCTTTCCAGGTTTGAGTAGTCTGTAATCTGTACAGCAGAAGAAAATATTGGGAACTTCTTGTATATTTCTTAATTTCATTTGCTGAATCCTCAAATTCTGCTAGAATACTTGCTACTATATCAGATTTCTTTACCTTTAACTAGAATTTTGAAGAAGATGTCGTAGAGGGCATCTCCTGGTCTACTTTCTTATCATAATTGTGACAACTTTGAGACAAGCAATGCTCTAGCTCTGTATCAAATTTAGCCTCCTGTATTTTCTGCCATATATGCTCATTGCATTGTTTAGGAATGACTTTTAGAATTAGAATCATCTACTCTATAACCACAGTACATGGAATTGCATGGATCAAGATGAGCGCTCGGCTGAAGTATGGCATGTTTGGCGAGATATTTGACATGAATCAATATGACTGAATAGTATAAAGAAATACTCATGTCTAATACTACGCATTAAACATTCCATATATACTCAAAAATCACCACAAAATTCGACCTTCTCATCCAAATCTTGCTTGTAAGCTAGTTGACTATTTAAAATGAAAATTTCCCAGAAATTGAGCAAAGTCCTTTTAGAGTAGGTTAAAATGAGGTCAGGAAAATATAGTTGACCTGGATTTTAGGTTAACTTGATTAACTGAAATCAATTCTTTAAATCAGGATAGTAGTAGTTGTTAGGTGATCCTTAATGGTGGCAATAATTAATAAAATTCGATAAAAAACTAATATTAGTGACTTAATTATATACAGTATCTTAAAGTTGTTTTTACAGTGCATGTTGAAATCGTCTATTTTTTCTATCAAAATGTAACATACTTTGTATTCGATGGCTTACTGAGAGTTGTTATTGTATATTCTTTTCTTAAAAAATGCTTAAAAAGGAGAAATGAGGTGTTGACCTTTAGAGTAACCCATTCCATGCCTGCAGCGATATCTACTTCATAGAATATGCCCCTGTTTGGTGGCCATTTTTTTGGAAAAATATTGTTTTGAATAGTGAATATTTGGAGAAAGTGTGGTTAAAAATAGTAAAAGTTTTGGGTTTACGTGTAGAATATTTTATTGTTTGAAAGAATGGAAGAAAAACAAGGGCTAAATGTTGAAAATGAGATTCGATTTTATGAAACTTATGTATGGTCTTCTTCTTCTTCTTCTTTCACCGAATAGCAGGCGTCTTTCATATATCATATGGAGATTGCAAAGTTTGGCGCAACATTTTGAGGGTTAGTCCTCCAACTCCATGTTTTAACTGCTGAAATTTGAAGCACGTGTAATTCAGCATCACATAGAATTGCGTTTTATTTAGTAACGTGGTGTTTTCCATCTTGTGGGTAAAGGCAAAGGATAGGAACCAACTTAAAAACAAGAGAAAACTAAGCTTTATTCCAATAAAATTCAATTCTGTGGAATCAAGAATTAAAAATCTCAACAGGCATAACATAAAGAAACTTGTAATGGAAAAGGCTTGGATCCATCGGTGTGGTTCAGAGTTCAGGTAGTGACAAGGTGCATCAAATTTCTAGCAAGACAGTAACTTCGTCTGATACAATAGCTACCATTAACAGCGGTAACATTGACTAGTCAAGGGAAATTTGAGGAGTAGGAACAAGATATAGCTTGTTTTTTCTCCTATCAGTCATGTCTAGATCCTCGGACTTTACGCCATCGGGAAATTTCCATTCGAAGTGGTAAAGTAGTTGAGCAAGAAGAAACTCTACATTGGCTATACCAAATGATATGCCTGGGCATATCCTTCTTCCTCCACCAAAAGGGAGATATTCAAAATGTGTTCCTGTGAATTCAATACCACTCTCTGCAAATCTCTCTGGCTTAAAACTCTCAGCATCCTTCCAATACTGGGGATCCCTATTGATTGCAAAGACATTCAAAATTACTTTGGTATTGACGGGTATATTGTATCCATCAATATCTCTACGCTCCGTGCATACTCTAGGAAGTAACAAGGGAAGAGGTGGATGGAGCCTTAGAGTTTCTTTGACCACTATCTTCAAATACCTCAGCCCCTCCTCTAAGTCAGTTTCCCTTATGCTGTCCTTTCCTCTGAGAACTTGTCTCAGTTCAGCTTGAGCTTTTGCCAACACTTTAGGGTGTCTCATCATTTCTGACATAGCGAATTCTACTGTTGTTGCAGAAGTATCTGTTCCAGCAGAGAAAACGTCCTGTATACAGAGTGAAGCAACACTTTAGATCACAGCTGGATTGTTCTGGATCACAATAGATTGGGAATTAGCTTACCAGAATGATAGCTTTTACACTGTTAATTGTGATAGGAAATTCGAGATCATTTGTTTCTTTACGTTTTAAGAGAACATCAACTAGATCTTCCTCCCCTGATTGACCATTGAACTTCTCTTTGTTTGCCAGTCTCTCTTTATGCACCTCGATGATGTTGTTGAAGTATTGATCAATTTTGTAATGCAACTTCGTCAATTTTGATTTCAATCCACTAATGTCTTGAAGGATTTTAATGGAAGGAAACAAGTCAGCCGCATCAAAACCTCCAGCAGAAGATGCAAACTCTTTGAGCAGTGGCAACAATTCCTCCTGGTTCTTGCATCTCTTTCCGAATGCTGCCCTGCAGACTACATTATTTGCATACGTAAAGAACTTTTGAGTCAAGTCAACTGGCGAAAATAAAGATGATTGGATGGACTCAACGAGATTGAAGGCCTCCTCCTCGCGAATAGTGCTAAATGATCGAACATTCTTCAGGCTCAGGAGTTCCAAGGTGCAGATTTTCCGCATTTGTCTCCAGTACCCACCACAAGGAGCGAAAGCTATGTCTGAATAATTACACGTCATGATATCAGGAGATAGAAGTCTTGGCCTCGATGCAAAGGCAATGTCATGAGTTTTCAGCACCTCTTTAGCAGCCCTAGGTGTTGATATGATGACTACATAAATTTCACCAAGCTGTAAGTGCATAATATGCCCATATTTTCGGGCCAAGTTTCTAAGGGCATGATGTGGTATTGAACCTGCTATTGCAAGGTGGTGCAAACTTCCAATTAGAGGCAGCTTCCATGGACCTGGTGGCAACTTTGTCCTCCTTAATCTTTTCAAATTACTGAATAATTTCAGCAAAGGGTAAATGAAGACTAGGGAGATGAAGATGATGAGAAAAGAGGGCAATATGCCTTCCATTTTGCAAGGACATTATCCTTCATTTCAGTTTCGAGTATTTATAGCCGGTACTAGAGCTTCTAAAATGAAGTTTTTGTGTGTTTCTCAGTTGGACTTTTCCTTTAGTAGAGATTCCCATGTATACAGGGTTTGAATCCTTCATTTCAGTAATATAAAAAGTCTTTCAGGTATATTCTATGTAACTGAAAATTATAAAAGGTTTCCCATTTCTGGTAGACCAAAAGTTCGTCCTTTGCTGATAACAAACAAAATCAGAAGGTGCCAAAATCAATTTGAGCATATCAACCAAACTGCAAGCATAATTGACTGGTTCAATTACACAATAGTTATAAACACAGCATTTGGATTTATCCCTGTGTAATATCATGTTCTTAGTTGAAGATGTCTGGAATAGCTTCATGGGTACTGTAGTTTAATTAGTCAACGACTATTTCTTCGTGGTTCTCATAAATTGGTGCGGTAGTTGAACTAGTCAACATCTATTTCTTGAACACCCATAGTTGGACATGTAACAAAATTTTGATGGCATGAGCGCTAGGGCGGGTACGGCATATGATGAGAGGATTGAACATAGTTCGATATGACTACACAGTATAAAGAAAAATGTTAAAATTTTGTTTAAACTTTTTAGTTATGTCTAGTATTACGCACCAAACGTGCTATGTGTACTCGAAAATCACAATAAAATACTGGAATCTGTGAAAGAATAAATTGTCATTTGATAAAATTATGTTGCTTGTAAAAGCATCTCCAATGACCAATAGCCTCTTTATTAGTCCGAAACTCTTTATTTTAGAGAGTCTGTCTCCTTTTGCAAGAGTCCATCAAACTCTCCAAATGTAGTCAAAACCATTCTCTATATAATTTTTTAGGGCTTTCATTTATCATTTCACAAATTTTCATGCACCACTTTCAAAATAAGGAAAATGATTAAAAATAAAATAAAATAGAGGTAAGATAGGTAAAGAAAATGAGGGAAATTGTGGAGTCATATTTTTTCTTTTGAAAAGAATCAAAATGAGGATTATACATAGAGGATGTTGTTGGATTTGTAGTTAGGAATGGATTCAGGACCGAATTACGAGTTGGGCTAATACGTAAAAAAAAATTACACACGAATTTTTTCTTAACATATTTTTTTTTGTCAACCTAAAAAATTTCTGTGGGTTGGGGACTGGACCGGGCTAAACCGAATGATATGCCAGGGCATATCCTTCTTCCTCCCAAAGGGAGATATTCAAAATTTGTTCATTGGAATTCAACACGTCCTTGTGCAAATCTCTCTAGTTTAAAACTCTCAGCAACCTTCCAATATTCGGGATCCCTATTGATCGCAGAGACATTCAAAATTACTTTGATATTGATGGGTATTATCCTGTCCATTGACAAGTATCATAATGTAAGAGGCAATTGCAATTATGCTCACATTGTGATCGCAGATTAAGATTAAGATTAAGCCCATGTTTGGTGATTAAAATTCAGATTTTAATCAAAATTAAAGTTAATAATTAATTTTAACCACATATTTCATAGGTCTACAATTTTTCAATCACACATTTCGTCAGTTTTTATCAAAATCTACTGAAAATCTGATTTTAATCCCTACTAAATAAGGGCTAAAAATTTATGACTCAAGGTGCTACTCAAAATCACTCAAATCATTTAAAGCACCTAACACATGAATCCTACTATTACATGTGCAGCATGAGAATTGCAGATACGATAATGCTGAAAATGAAAGGAAAGTGAGGAGAAAATTTAGTTTGTTGATGGCATATTTATATGTCCGAATTTAAAATATGTGTGTGTGTGTGTGTAGCACTGCAAGGCCATTGAATTGATAAATCGAATGGCAGCACAAAGTGCACAACCATTGATAATTCACTGCATGCATACATGATACAACCATTGATAATTCAATGCATATGCATGCATGCATGCTACCTTTTATTGATACACGAGCTTAGTGTGATCGTCTAGTCGTTCAAGAGCCAACTTGTACGAATCATCGAGTGGCTCGTATGAACGAAGCACTGTTCGACACACATTCGCAACTTGATAGTTGGCTCGAGCTCGCTAGTAGGGCGAATACTCTCCCACTTCAACCAGCTTGGTGCTAGCTAGTAAGGCGAGCTGATGAGTGAGCACCCACTCTCCATCTTTGAGACAGATGAAAGAGGGAAACATAAATAATCTTTTAGATAAAAATGAAATAATAATTAATACTTCGAAGCAGGGCTAAACAATGAAATTGTTAATTTGCAAAATCGAATAGAATTCGCTTTTTTGAAATTGCCGATTTGGATCCATGTAGATCGTCAACGTTTTGGTTTAAAATCGAACCAAATCGCTTCGAAGTGGCTTGGTTTAGAATTTAATCTTTTCAAACTGTTTCAACCCGTCAAACCGTTTACAAATAATAATAATGGTAATAAATCTGAAAATAAATTAATTTAAATTTTATCCAACTTAATTAAACTAAATTCATCCAGGTTAAAAAGATACATCTATATTAGACACAATTCAATTAAACTCAATATCTAAATAGACAATTATTCATCTCAATTAATTAATTAAATCATACCCAAATATACATCAATCACCACAGTTGTGAATGCAAAACCCTCAAATTAGGTGAATTGTTGAACAACTGCCGATGAACCATGTTTATCGACCGTCCATTACAACTGAATGAACAATTAAATAAATATTTTAATTTAAGCTCGCACATTTTTTTCCCTTCTACTAATATTTTTTTTAAAAAAATCTCGACTAAATTTTCAAGTTAGTTTATCCAAAATTTCTTATTGTATTTCATTGATAGTTGTGTTGTTTTATTCTAATTTATGTTGGGCTCCCTTAAATTTTTAGCGGACAACATTTTTTTTGATTTGAATTTCAATTTTTTGGTCTGGTCACTCAATTAATTATTGACATTTTAACTTAGTTTCTAGATTTATTGTTAATTGTTAGAATGATTTGCTGGATTACATAAATGGTCATTTTGAAAATTTGACCAACAAACTTTTCGACATGTTACTTTAGTAAAAATTGAATACAAATAAACTTTACCTATTAGTGGTCGAATTCTTGATTTCTTTAGGAATTCATTGAGTGCAAACATGGTTAAGGCTGTGATTTGTTCTAAAAATTGGTTGCAAAATAACAATGAACCTATAATAATTCATTAATATTTCGATGAGATAGAAACATTGAATGATTCACAAAAAGTTAAAGAATGCATTATCGTGTTTAATATTTCTATTCATTTTCTTTTATTAATTGTTTTTTATTATTTAATTATAATCAATCGATTCATTACTATATTCTTTATCTTTACAAAGAGAATGAATCATGTGTTACAATTGCAGCTATTGTATCAATTAGTATCAACTAAGGAGCTAAAATTTTCTATCATGTTGCATTACATGAATTGGAATTATAAAACATTGATTTGTAAAAATTTTAATGGTACTATTTATATTTTAATGTGAAATTTTAAATTAATATCTATGAATTACCTTATTCTATATATATTATTAAATCGTGGTTTTGAACCGAACCAAAACAAAAGAAGTGGTTTGAATTGGTTTGGTTTAGAATTTGAAGTAGGGGTGTAAGCGGTCCGATTTTACCGGTTTTTGACAACTTTTCAAACCAAACCGTTTAAACCGGTTTGAGAAAAACCTAAACCCAAACCAAACCATTTTGAACTGTTTTAAAAAAACTCAAACCTAAACCTAACGGTTTGGTCGGGTTTTAAATCGTCGATTTCGCCGTATATTTTTTTGTCTGTCTACATTTATGACATTAATTCATTGAATTCAATA
>CAIGRF010413203.1:101059-111059 GCA_903798235.1 Fraxinus ornus
GGAGAATAGTAATTTACCATTCCCATCTTGGACAAGTGTGCTTGAAGAAGGTAGGATGGTAGAGCTTTTGTAAATATATCAGCCAGCTGTGCTTGAGAGGAAACATGAGCTGTTGTGAGACTTCCTTCCTGAATTTTGTCACAAGTGACAATCAAGCTCTATATGCTTGGTTCGCTCATGAAAAATCGGATTGACGGCTATATGAAGGGCTGCTCGATTATCACCTCTGTAGCACGGACACTTCAATTAGGATAGTATATCGTGTCTGACACGAGTCGATACTGACACTTCTCGAACACTCTACCGTAATCATTTTTCTTTTTATATTAGAAATATTATATATTATTAATTCAAAATTATTAGCAAATAACAAATAAGTACTCATGTTCAAAAGATTTTAACAAGAAAAATTAATAACATTTATAAAACTAAATTTATACTATATAAATAAAGAATTTTTAAGAATTTAATCAACGTATCGATGACGTGTCGTGTCTGTACTTTTTTTAAAAATCGCATGTCGACGTATCCGACACGTATCGTGTCGGACACACGTGTCCTGTCGGTGCATCATAGGTTGTCACAGTGAAGAATGGCAGCTTGCGGATGAGTAAAGCCAAGATCATGAAGAAGATATCGAAGCCAAGTAAGTTCTGAACAAGTAGTAGCCATGGAGCGATATTTGGCTTCGGCGGATGATCTAGAGACAACTGTTTGCTTCTTAGACTTCCAAGAGATAAGCGAGTGACCCAAGAAAACACAATAGCAGGTTGTAGACCGGTGAGAATCGGGCAAGAGACCCAATCCGAATCACAAAAAGCTATAAGTTGAAGCTGAGATGATGATGACAGCAAAAGGCCTTGAGTTGGTGCATGCTTAATATACCTTAAGATGCGGTAATCTGCTGCCAAGTGAGAAGAAGAAGGCTGATCCATGAATTGGCTTAATAACTGGACAGCAAAGCAAATATCTGGGCGGGTTATTGTGAGATATAATAACCGGCCAATTAACCTTCGAAAAATACTAGGATCAGTGAGTGCAGTCTCTTCAGATTTGCTAATTTTGAAGTGTTGATCCATAGGAAGTTTAAGGGGTTTGCATCCAAGCATACCCGAATCCGCCAAGATGTCTAAGGCATATTTCCTTTGACATATATGAATACCTTTGGAAGATCTAGCAATTTCTAAACCCAAGAAATAACGAGGACAACCATGATCTTTAATTTGGAATTTGCTATTAAGAAAATCTCTTAGAGAGGCAATGGAGTCATTGGTATTGCTAGCAACCAGAAAATCATCAACATAAATGAGCAAAGCAATAAAATTGTTCCCTTCATGCTTGGTGAATAAGCTGTAATCAGACTTGGATTGGATGAAACCAAAAGTAATGAGGGAAGAGGTGAGTTTAGAGTTCCATTGTCGTGAAGCTTGCTTTAGGCCATAAAAGGCTTTTGAGCAATCTGCAAACTTGGGTTGGTTTACCGTTGGTGTAACCCGGTGGTTTCTTCATGTAGATTTCTTCATGTAAATCACCATTAAGGAATGCATTATTTACATCAAATTGATGTAAATACCTTCCTTTGATGGCAGCCACACTAAGGAGGCATCTAACGGTGACAGGTTTGGCAACGGGTAAAAAAGTGTCAGTATAATCGATACCTTCCTGTTGGGTGTAGCCTTTACCTACAAATCTGGACTTAAGTCTTTCAACAGAACTATTGGACTTAAATTTAATGTGATAGACATACTTACAATCAATTGCAACTTTCCCTTTAGGCAAATCAGTGATGGTCCAAGTATGGTTGTTTTTCAAAGCTTCAATTTCAGCATCCATAGCTTTGCACCACTCAGGATCTTTAATTGCTTGTTTATATGATGTGGGCTCAGTTTGAATGGAAACAGAGGATGAAAAGGCTTGAAATGAGGGATTAAAGTGTTTGTAGGATAAGCCAATAGAGAGAGAAATTTTTACCATTTAATTTAGGAGCCACAGGGAAGTTGATTGCTGAGGTGAGACAAGTCTGACTTGTTTGTAGTGAGAGTCCTTCAGATATTGAGGAGCTGTCATGTTTCGGGTTGATTTACGAAGGGAAGGGCAACAGGAAGAGAAATGAAAAGAGGAGATGGTGAAATAGTGGGAGAAGGAGAGGATATATTAGGGAACTCAGCAGAAACGGTGGAAGGGTGAAGGGGTGAAGAGGAAGAATTTATGGGACTTGTAGAGAGTGGATCTAAAAAATTAGAAGGAGGAATAGACAGAATGGAGAAAATGGGAAGAGATGGGGGTGTAGAGGAAGAAGGTGTTTGAAAAGGAAAAATAAATTCCTTAAAAATAACATCCCTTGAAATGAAAATGGTGTTAGAGTTGAGATCCAAAAGCTTGCAGCCTTTAGTTCCAAAAGGGTAGCTAAGAAAAACACATGCATGACCTTTAGGATCAAATTTTGTTCTATTATGAGCAAATGTGGCAGCAAAGCAAAGGGAGCCAAATACTCTCATGTGAGCATATTTGGGTTTCTTAGTAAAAAGAAGTTCATATGGTGTTTTGTTATTGAGAAGGGGTGATGGAAGCCTATTAATGATATATGTGACTGTAAGAATGGATTCATTCCAATAAGTTAATGGAAGACCAACTTGAAAAAGAAGAGCACATGCCACGTTTAATAAGTGTTGGTGCTTCTTCTCAACAATGCCATTTTGTTGAGGGGTTGCAACACAACTTTTGTGATGAATAATGCCTTTTTGATTGAAAAAATCATGCATGTTAAATTCAGCACCATTATAATGCAGTTTCTGGTTTCAAATTTTGCAGCAAGTAAATAAATCCAGGTAGTTCTCGAAAAGCCATCAACAATGGTCAAGAAGTACTTTGATGAATGAGCTCAAAAATTCTTGTTGAAGAATGTATACTGTTAGGAAAATATAAACGATGAAACTTAGCTAATGGACAAATTTTGCAAGACTTTTCATTAATAGGTGAAATTCTTGTGTGTACAAGAGGATATGAAATTAACTTTAACCTAGGATATGATAAGTGGCCTAGGCGACAATACCATAGGTTAGTATGTGAAACAAAATTGGTAAAAGAAGTAAAACAAGATAAAATGGTATTGCTGGTAGATGAGTGTGCCGAGAGGAAGGTAGACAGAGCTGAGGGAAGGACTTCCTTGCAAAGGAAATGGTACAAGCCACACTTGAGCTCACCCGTCCCAATCGTTATCCATGAGTGCAGGTCCTGAATAAAATAGTGAGTAGAAAAGAAAAACAAACAACAATTAAGGGTGGAGGTTAGTTTGTTTGCTGAAATAAGATTGAAAGAAAATGATGGCACACAAAAGACATCATGCAGAATGATAGAATTTGTTAAGTGAATTGTTCCCATGTGTGTGACAGGGGGCAGAAAGACCATTAGGTAGTTTCACAGAATATGAAACAGTAGATGTAATGGTAGTAAAAAAAGTAGTGATGCAAACCACATGGTCTGTAGCGCCTGTGTCTAGTATCCAAGCAATAGATGATGAATGTGGTGAGCACTGTGTGCGAGTAGACAAAGAGGTGGAACTACCAGACATTTTGGAAGAAGGTAGAGGTGGGTTGCTGCAGTGGACAGCTGAAGCCACAATTGAAGAGTCCTGAGGTCTCAGCAATGTCATTAGTTACTGATATTGTTGCTTGGTTAAACCGATTTTGGCATCATTGTTGTCTTCAGGGTCAGAAGCAAATGAAAGAGATGCCCGATTTGCAAGAAAACCAGATTGCTGCTGCGGTTTGTTATGGTATTTGTGGCTAAGTGGGTATCCATTGAGTTTGTAGCATTTCTCAATGGTATGGCCAGTCATGTTGTAATGTGAGCAAAGAGGAGGCTCAGCAATGCCGACTTTGAAGCAAGTCTCGAAAGTGTAACCAGTGATTTTATAGTGGCGATAATAGGGACGGTCTTTCGTTTGAGGATGGTTTGATTTAGGTGCGGGTTTGGAAGAGGTGTAAGGTTTCTGGATAGCCATAGCCATGGTCTCGACTATTTGGTAGTGTATTTCTTGCTATTGGACGAGGGAAAACACTTTGGAGATAGGTGGGATGGGATCCAAAATCATAATCTAGTCTCTGATTAGAGAGTCAGAGTCATTGAGACCCATCAAAAATTGCAGCACACAATCTCGTTGAGATCGATCTAGTAAGGTTTTCATATAACCACACTTACAAGAAGGTATAGGATCATAGATAGATAATTCATCCCAGATAGCTTTCAACTTGCTATAATAAATGCTTACAGGGTCGTGCTCTTGAGACATAGCAACTAAAGTTTTCTTCAGTTGGTAAATATGAGGGCCATTTTGGTGTGAAAACCGTTCCTGGAGGTCCAACCAGATTTCACGAGCATCATCAACAAAAAGAACACTGGATTGGAGGGATAAGCTGATAGAATTCTGGAGCCAAGAAACGATCATGTCATTACAGCTCTCCCAAAGCTCAAGCAACAGATCAGTGGGTTTAGAAGGTTTGGTGATGGATCCGGTGATGAAGCCGAGTTTATTTTTCGCGCGAAGTGCACGTCGCATTGAGCGAGACCATGTGGCATAGTTGTCTGTGGTAAGGGGATTTGCAACGAGGGTTAGGGCTGGGCTGTCGCCATGGTCGAGTTGGTATGGGTTCGCCGGATCAAGAAGATTTAGGCATGGAGAAGGGGTTTGGGATTCTAAGTTAGAATGGGAATCAGTAGAGTTGGTATCAGTTAGCATTTTAAGTCCTTGGAAGCCCATCAAATCCCCCCCAACACCCACCCACCCATAAGAATAAATCCGACAATTAAAGTAACTGCCTTTAATCAGATCCAGCCTAATTACTAAACGCCAGAATCAAACATGCACAAATCTCAACTTGATACAACAGTATAATAATACTACTCAAATTCAAAAATTTCACTTAACTAAAACAGAATGATCATTATCTATACACTCAATTAATCTTCATATAGAAAATTATATATAACAAAAAGTCTTGAAAAACCATAAAAAGGAAAAGACCAGCTAACCTGAGGTCTGAACATCAATGGAGAATGAGAAGCCCTAGGGCTTGGAGGAGAGGACTGACCCATGAACTCACCACCCTGCGCACCATCTTGATCAGCCATGCGATCCTGCGAACTACCACCGCTCTCCACCCCAGATTGGCTGCTGTCGCCACCGCCTTCTCTTCCATTAGCATTCCCCATTATAATTATTACAAGAACAGAATCTTCCAAGAATATATATAGATTCTCCTTCACATCATTAACACAAAAAAGAAAGGCAATTAAAAGGGTTTAAATTTAAGAAACTCTTATACTGAAATCTTGATAGCACTAATAAAGTCAATTAATAAAATGGAGGGGCTGTAACATGAAGGATTTGTGCTTGTGTTTAAATATGCAGTGAGGAATAATAATGGGTTGACCGTGGAGGGGTGAGGGGAGTGACCCCAAGAGATGCGGGTTGGGAAGGGAGGAGGGACCAAGTAGGAATGGCAATAATAATCGTTCAACCTAGAGATGGCAAACTGACCGAGCAATAATAGTTCAAATGAGGAGCTCAAGCAGCTCGTGAGCTCGTGAAAAACTAAAGATAATTTATAAAAAAACGTGAAAAAGTTAAAAAATAAAAATAAAAATAAAAAAATTCAAAAAAACTCGTGGCTCGTAGCTCGGCTCTTGCGCTCATGAGCTCGTGGGCGAGCTCGCAAATGAGCCACGAGCTCGTGGGTTTAAGGATCGAGTCGGCTCGGCTCGACCCATTGACATCACTAGTTCAACCTCATACTCGTGGCTTCGCCTTGAATGGGGCGGGGATGACCCGTCTAACCGGATAAACGAGGGGGTACGGGAAACATAGTCCCCGCTACCCGGCCCATTAAAAATTAATTTAAAATTTAAGTTTTTTATCGAACAAAAATAATAAATTTATCATCATTTTTAAAAAGAACATAAGTTATTTTTAACAAATTAGTAAAAAAGTAATAATATTTACTAACTAAAGACAAAAAATAAAAGCAAAAATTAAAATAAATAAAAAGAAAAAAAAATAAATGGGGCGATAAATAGGGCAATGGACTTGCCGCGCCCCATCCCGTCCCATCCCCTTTAATCGAGTATGAGGATGGAGGTAAGGTAGCAAAAATACCTGACGAGACCGGGGTGAGAATGACCGACCTATCCATATCCGCCTTGTTGTCATCCCTAAATTCAAGTCACATCATCATGTTCCTAGTAATTTTTGTTTATTAATCATTCTTATTTTCCTAGGTTCTTTCATTAATTTTTGGAAATTTCCTAAATTAACTTGACATAAATCTTTTCATGTAATCTTTGGTTTGTGAAAAAATGTGTTAGTCAACGTAAGCAAATTTGGTGAAACAGAAAAGTTGAGAAACGCAAGTTCGACCCTAACAACACCTGGAAGGGGGTGAATAGGTGTATAATTCGGAATTAAAAAATATTATGAATTAAACAACAACAAGTCATTTTTAATTCTTATCTAAGTGATTAATCAAGCACGTCGTTTAGTCCTGAGTCTGAATACCGCAGTTTGTATAATCAATCAAAATAATGAAATCAGTAAATCAAACACCGGGATGTTCACGGAGAATCACAACTAGGAAAAACTTCGAGCACTTTGCCAGTTAATCCACTATAAATGAATATAACAACTTACAGTCTACTAAATTAGACGACTCGTACTATTTGATTCCCCAACTGCACTCCTTACAGCTCTCCGTGAATCCCGTGCTCCCCTACACAAATCCTCACCTTCGTTGTTAAAGCTCTCCGTGGAATCTGCTCCCATGCAGTACTTCAAGCGTTGTGAATTCTTCTATCACTAGTGGATCACGAAGAACGACCTATTCTTCACAGACAGGAACTCCTGTCGACTTTCTTTGATCTTCAGAACACTGACCAGATGTATAGTAAGTAATGGTTTGGTATTTGGATATTAGATCTGATGTTTTTCTCTCAAAATATCTCACACAAGATGAAGGTTGAAAGCAATAATGTGGATGATTCACTCTCTAGACTTTTTCTCTCAATATTCAACCTTAGAAAAATGTGTAGGAGAGTCTTGATATTTCTAGGTAGGTCAAGAAATGAATGGGCAGAGTAAATACCTTGAAATTGCAAAATAAAAATTTCCCGGACAGCAATGTCGCTCGAGCTAGGGCCCAACGACAATCAATCGAGGGAGGGGCGATGGTCTAACGACGATGTTTCTGCTTTTGTAGCTCGAGCCAACCCTTGGCGACAGTCGAGAGAGAATCCATGCCGTTTTCCTCATTGTTCTAAACTCGAAATCCTAGACCTACTAACTAACTTTTGAACAAATAGCACATTACTCTTTGAACTTTTACATTCTATCAAATTAAGTCCTTTTGTCCACAGAATTTGTCAATTACAAAATCAACTAAAACCTCAAAAAAGTAATCTAAGATGTTCTCAATGCTGTTAAAATCGTACCACATCAGTTAATTGTCTTGAAAAACCAATCTGTTTTTACACATAAAAACACGAAAAGTTAGAATTTGTTCCGTTTGGTTTCAATTTTGAATTCATTTTTCATTTTTCTGTTTCGAGAGTGTTTTAAGTTTGATGAAAACACATTTGATTTATCATTAGAAGATGTTTGGTACAAGTTTTAAAAATTCAAAAGTTGATTTTGAAACTAAGAAGTTGCATTTGAAAATATTTTAGATAATTTTTGAAAATGCCTTGTCTGATTTGAAGTGATGAATCTCTTCTATAAGAAACAGAAGCAATATAAGGAATCAGCTAAACGGATCCAAAGAAATGCAATAAGATTGCATTGAAAATAGTATTGCAACCATTTTGCCCGGTCATCTCTTCCCCATATCAGTCTTCATACAACACTCTCAGGATGCACGAATATTACTCAAAGGCTGTTTGTTCCTAATTGCGACAATGTACATAAGCAAATAGTTTGGGGGGGTTTTCTGCCTGTCCAGACTTAATTCAAAAGTGTGTGATATTTTCAGAAATAATTGAAGCTATTAGTCGGCCTATCAGTATTTTTAGTTAAAAGCTGGATCAGTTTATGGAAAGTACAAATGGTTTTAGATTCGACTTGGCGAATCAAGGAATATATGCACCCTGACATCACTTTCGATTACTTCTCATTCTTCATCAATCTTCTACATAATCATTGTGTCTTTGCTTGTTGTGCTTAAATACCCGCAAGTTTTTCGTGATTTTTCTTTGTAAACTTGACCTTTTTGAACATTTCACTTGTTACTGATAGCTGATCACAAAGCCTGAGGAAATGTTTCCGCCATTACGAATAAGAAGAAGGTGGATGGAATGAAGGACAAGAATCAACAACCAATATTACCATAGATCCACCAAGATCCTACTTTCTAGTCTCTCTTTCAGCCTTGACACTTCACTTGTTACTGATAGGAGAATTCTATTATGAACCATGTATGACCCTTTGATCTTTACAACCGAGCAGCTAATAGTAGATGAATTTACTGCATTGTCCCTTCAAATTGTGTTCATTAGCACAACCCAGCAGTTGTTCGGTGTGATTTGCGGGACTCAAATGAGGAGTGATAAGGCTGGGCATAATTGTCGGAGTGATAAGGGTGAAAACTCCCACAAATCATCATACACTAATGGAGAGATGTTGAAGGATGAAGGAGATTCAATGGCAACAACTTCAACCCAAAATGGTAATTCAAATCTCAATAAAATGATTGAGCTAATCTCGAACTTAAAACAGAGGAAAAATAACTCAAGTCACTCCTAGACAGTCTCGGATTTTATGCTACCCGTTATGTAATTTGTCATCCAAGTTTTTGTGTTTAAATAGAGGACATGGTCCTCAGCATTTCTGTAACGAAGAAAAAAAAAGGCATCTAGTCGTGTTCACGAGTATAAAGTAGACCTATTTCTGCCTCCATTTTTTTGCTTTTCCTCTTGGTATCAGAGCCTCCGCGAACACAGCACAACCCAGCAGCTTAAATAGCCTCCAAATAATATCATGACTTCTCTCTCTTTCTCTCAACGTTGAAAATTTTATTACTCTCAAACTCAGCCCCACAAATTATCCATTGTAGAGTGAACAAGCTTTAGCCCTTACAGAAAGCCAAGATTTGCTCGGTCACCTTACCAATGAAGATTCTGCCCCCACCTATATACACCATACCAGGTTCCACAAATGAACAAACTCTGGCACCAAGAATGACCGAAACATACATCACATGGCAAAAGGCGGATCGTCTTCTTCTAGGGTGGATAATTGGAACACTCTCTGAAGAAACGCTTGGCCTCGTTGTGGGATTAGACACCACAAATGCCGTATGGGAAGCACTGAAGAATACTTACACAGAAGAATCACAAAAATGGGAATTCACACTCAGGCAACAAGTATCATATCTTCGGAAAGAAGACGTTAAAACAATTAGAGAACATATCCGAACTTTCAAAGGCCTGTGTGACAATCTTACAGCAATGGGGAAACCAGTCCCAGACAAAGAAAAAGTATTTTTTTCCTGCTCACTAGTCTTAGCCCTCAATATGAAACTTTTACTACTACCATGCTCAAACCACCAAGACCATCTTTCTCTGAGCTTGTCTCACAACTTCAAAGCCTTGATCAAAGAAAAAATTGGTTCTTAAACCATGCGAATGCCACCTACGTACTCACCCCTCAAATGGCCTTTTACGAACAACAGCAACAAAGATATCAGCAACCCTCCACAGGATATCAAGGCAACAAACAAAAATTCACTTCAATCGGAAAAGGATTTCAGGCACAACAACCAAATGATCAAAACCGTGGCTACTCCCCTAGCCCGACGTCCAGCACTCAGCAAAGCCGACCTCCGCCACTTGGAGAGCGAAGCATGACGCTTGCTGAAAGAGACCTCTATCGTGAAGAAAACTGCCAATATTGTGGCATGATGGGACATATTGCAAAAATATGTTGGTGGGTACCCAAAAAGCCAACACAACAAGA
>CAIGRF010413203.1:113559-116648 GCA_903798235.1 Fraxinus ornus
AATTCATGACTTCCTTGGCATCGAGATCTCTCCAACATATGATGGTCTTCACCTGTCCCAATCTCACTACGCACTTACCATCCTTGAAAGGGCCAACATGGTCAATTGCAAGCTTATGAGCATACCACTTGAAGCCAAAACCAAGACCCCATCAAATGATGTCCTGCTAGAGGATTCGAGTTATTTTAGAGGCCTTGTTGGTACTTTACAATACCTAACTCTCACAAGACCAGATCTCTCATACAGTCTGAACCACAAGGCGATCCACCACTGGTTACTGTACATTTCTTGGAGGAAACCTCATCTCTTGGTGTGCAAAAAAATAGCATACAATCTCTCAGTCGAGCACCGAAGCGGAGTATCGAGCCATGGCAAACACAACAGCTGAACTCACATGGTTGTCCTTTATCCTTAAAGACCTTCACATTCCATTAGCATCGACATCGACTCTCTATTCTGACAACATAAGTGCTCTTCATATGACAATAAATTCGGTGTTTCATGCTCGTAGCAGACACATCGAGTTGGATTACCACTTTGTGAGTGAATGAGTTGCACTTGGACTTCTCATCACTAAACATATCGCCACTACAAATCAAGTAGCAGACCTCTTCACCAAACCAATGTCAAAGGCTGCACTCAATAGCTTTCTACCCATACTTTGCCTCCAACCCCGACACAGTTTGCGTGAGGGTATTAGCACAACCCAGCAGCTGTTTGGCTCAATTCAAATCTGATTGAGCTAATCTCAGACTCAAAACAGAGGAAAAATAACTCAAATCACTCCTAGACAGTCTGAGATTTTATGCTACCTGTTATACGTTTTTTATGTAATTTGTCATCCAAGTTTTTGTGTTTAAATAGAGGATGTGGTCCTTAGAATTTTGTAACTAAGAAAAAAGACATCTAGGTGTGTTCACGAGTACAAAGCAGACCTATTTCTTCCTCTATTTTTTTCACTTTTCCTCTTGTTCTAGATTTTCATATAAATTACTCTTGAATGCAAGATTTCTTGAATTTAATCTCAGATAATGTTTGCTTTCTTGTTTTCCTTTCATTTTTTACCCTTGATTTACATGCTACCATTCTGATTATCAACATTTCTGAATTTTTCTTTATTCGCCTTTTTAATTTTGAACAAGACAGAAGAACTGCATTGATGCTGAAGGATTTGTGGCAATTCCCTTTCGCTTGAAGGTATATTTGCATTTAATGAGAAAATATTTACCAATGTGGCTTTGGTAAACAAGAATACAAGTTTGATTTAATTTGTCAAGTCTGCCCCAACTATATTTGAGGGAAAATTACAGTCACGGCACCAAATTTTTCAACTTTTTGCAGACTTTGTCCAAACCTTTGTTTTGTGCCACCCACGGTACCAAACCTTTAAACAATTCGCACTCGAAGTCCAAATGGACGATTTCCGTCCAGTTGACCATGAAAATCGTTAGTTTACCTCAAAAATTTTAAAAAATTATATCGTTCATTTGGACTTCGGGTGCGAATTGTTTAAAGGTTTGGTACTGTGGGTGGCACAAAACAAATGTTTGGATAAAGTCTGCAAAAAGTTGAAAGGTTTGGTGCCGTGGCTGCAATTTTCCCTATATTTTATCGTCACGACTGTACTCTCGCAATAAAAATAATTTCTTTTAGTACTAAGGACTTGTTTGGTGTAGATTATTTTAGAATAAATTTTGTGAAAAAAGATATTTTTGGAGAACTGGTCAGAGTTGAGCATGCGTTGCACGCTGTTCTGAAATACTTTATAAGTGCTATGAAAGTAATATTTGACCATCAATTTACCATTTTGATCTACATATGAAAGAAATGCAAGTCCCTGAAAATAAATATTAATTATTATACATACACATAAATAATGAAGTGCATACTTAAATGTGAGTATTAGAATTACGACTAAATGCATACATGAAAATGAATGGTAAATACAATATATAAATTAAAGTGAATGTTAATTAATTTAGAATTAATATCAAATAATATATACGTGATAATGAATGTTGAATCATTTATATTAAATGAATATAATTTAATTTTCAATTAAGTGAAACTAGATATTAATTAGCATATATGAACATGAATAATGAATTATATTCTAAATACGAAATTCTAATTAATATTAATTAAATAAATATGAATGTTAATTAATTGAAAATTAATAGCAGGGACATGAACGTGAGTTTTAAATTCTAATTAATATTAATTAAATAAATGTAAATGTTAATTAATTTAAAATTTATTATAGTTTGTAAATTAAATTCATATTGAAAAATGAAAAGTAAGATATTATTAAAATAATTGAATTGTAGTATGATTGTAATCGTCCAAAAATGATTTTCAATTGATGTGATATTTAATATATTATAAATATGTGATTATAAAGCAATGAAAAATTATGAATCCACTTGCAAACTTTTTTATCGAGTGTGTATAGGCCTTCATCGACCGGTGTGTACCTAACTTTTACGTGACATTTTGAAAAATGCTGTGTTCGCTAGATTCGTATGCCGCAAGCGCACGGGTCGAGAACAAGTAGTAAAAGTGGACCTGTAGAGTCCAAGTCGATCCCTCAGAGAGTGTAGAATTAAATTCGACGTTTATCAGTCTCAATTTTAACGAAACACACACAGATTTAAAAATAGATTTTAAAAACCTAGAAAACTACAATTTTAATTAAAACTGAAAAAATGACAGATAAAAAGTAAAAAGATTTGGATTTTGAAAAGATGTTGGAATTTATGTTTTCGCTTAACCTATACTTCATTAATGTCAATTCAATCACGCGCAGATGCAAATTATCAAAATAAGTAGTCAGACCCGATTTTCCAATTTTAAATTAATACCCTCTTTCGAGTGATATTAACCATAATTAATTAATTCATACCACATATTTCTATGTCGATACAAAGTTAAATAATCGCATTCAATATTTGTGAAAATACTCAACGGGTCACCTAGAGTAGGTATATATTTCTATATTACCTAAACGCGCAAAAGATATACTAATGCAAATCCAGGGTATCAATCATTTCGGTCTAGTAAATGTAATTATCTTTCAACAATCACATAAA
>CAIGRF010413223.1:1830-14708 GCA_903798235.1 Fraxinus ornus
TTTACCATGTAAATAAACTTCTCATATTATAAGAATTTCTACTTATTTTTCACATACAAGTAGATAAACTAATCAGTAGTCCTCTTCGAATCTGGGTTCGAAGCATAGATCATGTCAGTCTAATCCAACTGAGTCAAACCAAACTATCATAATTCATAAACACGCTTAACTCATGATTTCCAATTCTCATTGTTAGTTAATAATATATAGCGTTAATCTATAATATATTAAATATTACATCAAGTGAGAATTTTTTTTTGGATGATTTTAACTCTACTATAATTCAATAATACATTACTTTTCGTTTTTCAATAAATATTTAATTAATTTAACCATTTAATTACCATCAATGTACATGTACATTTGACGAATTCATTTCATCTGTGTGCTTTCATTAATATATGAATTTTCTATTATGAATTTTCAATTAATTAACATTCACATTTATCTAATTAGTATTCATTTTCATTTATGCATTTTGGGGTTATTAATTCTAATTATAGGTTAATTACAATTTCACATTTAAGAATGTATTACATTATTCACACCCAACTATAATAATCAAAATCAGTTTTACTTAATTGAAAATTAAATAAATGGTTTAACATTTATTGTCACATATATATTCCTTCATTTTAATTTACGATTCTAACTCTACTATAATTTAATTATTTCAATAATATCTCACTTTTCGTTTTTCAATATACATATTTAATCATTTAGTTACCATCAATGTGTAAAGGCTGCTTGATCAAGAGAGATGATGAACAAAGAAAACTCAAAACAAACTGGTCGAATGACTTAAATATTATTGATAACAACTTGAGACTTAAATAACCATACAAGAACTCTAACTGGAACGAGAGAAAAACAGCCTACAAAAGCACGTATCATGCTTAGTGGTATCACTACTGGAAAAAGTCAAAAAGATAACATCCCTAAAGAATAGGGGTTTATTCTAATAGAAGATTGAAAAAACAGTCCTAAACTCACGCAACCACTTCCAACAATCACTCCATTGAACTTATTGCTCTTGACAGACAATTAGTTCACTTCAGGAACAGTACACATTCTCAGTTCTTCACGAAACTTTTGGAAATCTTCCAACCTTAATGGCTTTGTCATGAGGTCTGCAACTTGATCTCAAGTTCCACAATAAACCAGATCAACAACTCCTTCTTTAATAAGGTCTCTGAGAAAGTGCAATCGTACATCTATGTGTTTGGACCAACCATGTAAGATTGCATTCTTGGATAGCTTAATGGCAGAACTGTTGTCACACATCACCGCAGTACTTCCTTCTTGTAAATGATCAAGCTCCTTCAACACTTTCCTCATCCAAACAGCTTGGCATGCACAAGATGTCGCTGCCACAAACTCAGCCTCGGTGGTTGATAAAGTAACAATAGGCTGCTTTCTTGACGACCAAGCTACTGCACCTTCACTCATCATGAACACATAGCCTGAAGTACTCTTTCGATCTTCCACAACACCCGCATAATCACTATATGTGAAAGCCAGCAAATCACCAACTCCTTCCTTCTTGTATAGGATTCCATAATGTACGGTTCTTCTTAGATACCTCAATGCCCCTTTTGCTGCTTGAAGGTGCAACACAGTTGGACTAGCCATAAAACAACTAATTAGACTTACAATGAACATGAGATCAGGTCGTATGGCTGTGAGATACATTAAGCTTCCCACGATTTGCTTGAAATATGTTTCATCCACTTTGACTCCTCTCTCATCTCTGTACATCTTGTATCCCGAAACTATGGGATTGCAAACTGAATTGCTCTCTTTCATGCCAAATCGATTCAACACTTCAACTGCATATTTCCTTTGGCATATAAAAATGCCATCTGAACTTTGTAGAACCTCAATTCCAAGGAAGAATCCCATCTTCCCTAAGTCAGTCATATCAAACTCTTTTTTCATTGAACATTCAAACTCACACATCATATCTTTATCATCACCAATGAACAAAAGATCATCAACATAAATACTCACAATGGGAATCTTACCTTCCTTGCTTCGTTTGATAAATAAAGTATGTTCACTGTGACTTTTTTGAAAGCCCTTCTTAATGAAGTAAGACTCAATTCGGCTAAACCAAGCTCTTGGGGGTTGTTTTAGTCCGTAAAGTGCCTTATGTAACTTGCACGCCTTCTGCTCACTTCCTTTCTTTTCGTACCCCTTTGGTTGCTCCACATAAACTTCTTCACTTAACTCTCCATGTAAAAATGCAGACTTAACATCTAGTTGATAGAGCTTCCCGCATTTATTCGCAGCAAGTGCTATGATCATCCTCACAGTGTCCATTCTGGCCACAGGTGTATACACCTCTGTATAATCCACTCCATGTTGCTACGAATAACCTTTAACCACCAACCTTGCTTTGTATTTATCAACTTCTCCAAGCTCATTTAGTTTAGTCTTGTAAACCCATTTTACTCATATTCTCTTTGCCCAAGCTGGTAACTCTACTAACTTCCAAGTTTGGTTTTTCTCAATGGATTTAATTTCTTCATCCATGGTCAATCTCCACTTCGAGCTCTTCACTGCTTCCTCAAATGCCATATTAACGCCCTCTTCTTTTGATAGACCTTCACCTGAATCATAGTTTCCCATCCACAAAGGAGGGTGCCTATCTCTGCCCTCCCCAGCATTCATGCCTTCTTTATAAGTGGCTTTTGAAGAGACATTTCCAGCTCCGGCTTATTCTTCGTCAACTCTAGCTTCGTCATCTTCTATGTTCGCTTCTTGTTCTTCCTCACCATTAGTATTGTTTTCACTTATCTCCCCCATTCTAAGTCTATCAACAGCTCATATTCGTAGCTTGCATCCCAGTTTCACTGACTTTCTTCCTCGAAGATCACATCTCGGCTCACAATAATTTTCTTAACAATGGGATCATACAATCTTACCCTTTGGACTCATCATTGACACAAGAAGCACACAACTTATACTTTTATTTTCGAGCTTGGTCCTCCTAGCATCTGGAATATGGACATGCCCTACACATCCGAACACTCTAAAGTGCTCCACTCCATGCCTCCTCTGGGGTCATCTCTTTAACA
Organism: Fraxinus ornus; assembly: GCA_903798235.1. Taxonomy (NCBI): domain Eukaryota; kingdom Viridiplantae; phylum Streptophyta; class Magnoliopsida; order Lamiales; family Oleaceae; genus Fraxinus; species Fraxinus ornus. The sequence continues at coordinate 4,911 of CAIGRF010413223.1, forward strand.
GCTAATGTAGGTGACCTATTCAAAACATACACCGTCCATCTCACCGCCTCAGGCCAGAAGGTCTTAGGTTCCTTCTTTTTTGACAACATTGATCTCACAAGATTCATCACGGTACTGTTCTTGCGCTCGGCTACTCCATTTTACTGCGGAGTGTAAGTCGTAGTCAACTGCCTTTTTATCCCATTCTGTTTGCAAAACTCGTTAAACTCCATAGAGTTAAACTCTCATCCCCTATCTGTACGCAGGTACTTAATAGGCAAACAAATTTCTTTTTCCACAAGCATCTTGAAACACTTTAAGAAATAAAATGCTTCTGACTTCTCTAATAAAAAATATACTCATGATTTTCTAGAGAAATCATCTATGAAGCATAATATGTATCTCTTCTCACTATTAGAAGCTAGAGAAATGGGGTCGCAAATGTCCGCATGAACCAATTGCAATTTCTGAGTCGCTCTCCATTAGCTCTTCTTGGGAATTGGGTCACGATGCTGCTTGCCCTTTATGCAGTCGGTACAAACTATGGTGGAAGCTGGTAACTTAGGTAGGCCTCTTACCATTCCTTTCAACTGCAGCGTTCTCAGTCCCTTGTGGTTGAGATGAACATATCTACAATGCCATAGGCGGGAGGTGTCTTGTGTAGTGGCATTGAAGCATGATTCCTTTTGTACTTGAGCCTAAGCAAACAACATGAACATCCTGTTTGCGGTCATATAAGTCTGAATAATTAGACCTTGGTGAGGATGATATACCCGATACATCCCTGATTGAATTAGGATGGCTAAACTTCGCTCATGTAGTTAACCTATATTCAAGAGGTTATTCTTGAGTTCAGGTACATAGAATACTTCAGTGACCACATGAGTTGCTCCATTCACCTTCAGCTTCACACTTCTCCTTTCGAGCACATTCATTTGAGTGTTGTTTCCAAGTTTCACCAAATGCCTAAAAGCTTCTTCCATCTCGCCGAATACTAATTTATCTCCACATATGTGGTTCGAGCATCTTGAGTCTAAGAACCAGGCCTCTTCTCTTTTTGTCGTTGTGCATCTCGACATATGACATCAACAAGAGCTCTTCTTCCTTATCAAGCTCGGCGTAATTTGCCTCCTTGTCCCAGGACGGACACTTATACTTATAATGACTGAGTTGGTAACACTTGAAGCATTCAACTGTGGCTCAGTTGAAGCTCTATCTTTCTATTCCTCTAAAGGTGTTTCTGCCTCTTCCTCGTGTGGCAAGCTTCTCCTCTGAAATCACTTTCAAAGCATGTTCTTCACCAACTCTCTTTCGAAACTTCTGTTCATGCACAATCAAAGAGCTTTGCAACTCATCAATCGTGAGGGAATCAATGTCCTTTGACTCTTCAATAGAGCAGACAACGTAGTTGAACTGTTATGTTAAGGAGCGTAGGATTTTCTCCACCACTTTAACATCTTGCATGTCCTCTCCGTAGTTTCGCATATCATTAGCAACTAGCATAACTTTTGAGAAGTAATCGAAAACGGCCTCACCAACCTTCATTTCCAAAACATCAAAATCTCGACAAAGTGCCTGGAGTTGTGCACGCTTAACCCTTGCATTCCTTTGAAACTTTCTCTTCATTGACTCCCATANTCCAAACTAGGTTGATACCTACTTTTACTACAATTCATAGTTTAAGTACATCCCAACTAGGTTGACACCTATTTAACTATAATATTTAATTTTTTTTTCATGGGCCGCGGCGTGAAGGTGCAACCTGCGAAACCTACGGGTCGCACCTCCTTGACCCGTGAACCGCCTGCTCGGGTCATGGGTCGGCCCGCAATCCCGGGTCGATCCCGGCTGATTTTCATGGGTCTGATCGGCCCGTCCGTCTTGACACCTCTATCATCATGATTCATAAACACGCTTAACTCATGATTTCCAATTCTCTTTGTTAGTTAATAATATATAGTATTAATTTATAATATATTAAATATTACATCAAGTGAGAATTATTTTCTTAGACGATTTTAATCCTACTATAATTCAATAATTTCAATAATACATTACTTTTCGTTTTTCAATATATATTTAATTAATTTAACCATTTAGTTACCATCAATGTACGTGTACATTTGACGGATTCATTTCATCTCTGTACTTTCATTAATGTATGAATTTTCTATTATTAATTTTTAATTAATTAACATTCATATTTATTTAATTAGTATTCATTTCCATTTATGCATTTTGGGGTCATTAATTCTAATTATAGGTTAATTAGAATTTCACATTTAAGAATGTATTACATTATTCACACCCAAGTATAATAATCGACATCAGTTTTACTTAATTGAAAATTAAATAAATAGTTTAACATTTATTGTCACATATATATTCCTTCATTTTAATTTACGATTCTAACTCTACTATAATTTAATTATTTCAATAATATCTTACTTTTCATTTTTCAATATATATATTTAATCATTTAGTTACAATCAATGTGTAAAGGTTACTTGATCAAGAGAGATGATGAACAAAGAAAACTCAAAACAAACTGGTTGAATGACTTAAATATTATTGATAACAACTTGAGACTTATATAGCCATACAATAACTCTAAGTGGAACGAGAGAAAACAGCCCACAAAAACACGTATCATGCTCAGTGGTATCACTACTGGAAAGAGTCAAAAAGATAATAGCCCTAAAGTATAGGGGTTTATTCTAACAAAAGATTGAAAAAACAGTCCTAAACTTACGCAACCACTTCCAACAATCCCTCCCTTGAACTTATTGCTCTTGACAGACAATTAGTTCACTTCAGGAACAGTACACATTCTCAGTTCTTCACGAAACTTTTGGAAATCTTCCAACCTTAACGGCTTTGTCATCAGGTCTACAACTTGATCTCAAGTTCCATAATAAACCAGATCAACCACTCCTTCTTTAGTAAGGTCTCTGAGAAAGTGATATCATACATCTATGTGTTTGGACCGACCATCTAAGACTGGATTCTTGGATAGATTAATGGCAGAACTGTTATCACACATCACCGCAGTACTTCCTTCTTGTAAATGATCAAGTTCTTTCAACACTCTCCTCATCCAAACGGCTTGGCATGCACAAGCTGCCGCTGCCACAAACTCAGCCTCGGTGGTTGATAAAGTAACAACATGCTGCTTTCTTGATGACCAAGCTACTGCACCTTCACTCATCATGAACACATAGCATGAAGTACTCTTTCGATCTTCCACATCACCCGCATAATCACGATCTGCGAAAGCCAGCAAATCACGAACTCCTCCCTTCTTGTATAGGATTCCATAATTCACAGTTCCTCTTAGATACCTCAATGCTCTTTTTGATGCTTGAAGGTGCAACACAGTTAGACTAGCCATAAAATGACTAATCAGACTTACAATGAACATGAGATCAGGTCGTATAGCTGTGAGATACATTAAGCTTCCCACGATCTGCTTGAAATAGGTTTCATCCACTTTGACTTATCTCTCATCTCTGTACATCTTGTATCCCGGAACCATGGGATTGCAAATTGAATTGCTCTCTTTCATGCCAAACCGATTCAACACTTCAGCTGCATATTTCCTTTGGCATATAAAAATGCCAACTGACCTTTGTAGAACCTCAATTCCAAGGAAGAATCTCATCTTCCCTAAGTCGGTCATATCAAACTCTTTCTTCATTGAACATTTAAACTCACACATCATATCTTTATCATCACCAATGAACAAAAGATCATCAACATAAATACTCACAATGAGAATCTTACCTTCCTTGCTTCGTTTGATAAATAAAGTCTGTTCACTGTGACTTTTTTGAAAGCCATCCTTAATGAAGTAAGACTCAATTCGGCTAAACCAAGCTCTTGGGGCTTGTTTTAGTCCGTAAAGTGCCTTATGTAACTTGTACACCTTCCGCTCACTTCCTCTCTTTTCGTACCCCTTTGGTTGCTCCACATAAACTTCTTCACTTAACTCTCCATGTAAAAATGCAGACTTGACATCTAGTTGATAGAGCTTCCAGCCTTTATTCGCAACAAGTGCTATGATCATCCTCACATTGTCCATTCTGGGCACAGGCACATACACCTCTGTATAGTCCACTCCATGTTGCTACGAATAACCTTTAACCACCAACCTTGCTTTGTATTTATCAACTTCTCCTAGCTCATTTAGTTTAGTCTTGTAAACCCATTTTACTCATATTCTCTTTGCCCCAGCTGGTAACTCTACTAACTTCCAAGTTTGGTTTTTCTCAATGGATTCAATTTCTTCGTCCATGGCCAATATCTACTTCGAGCTCTTCAGTGCTTCCTCAAATCTCACCAGGTCTGAGGATACAACAAATACCATATTAATTCTTCTGATAGACCTTCACCTGAATCATAGTCTCCCATCCACAAAGGAGGGTGCCTATCTCTGCCCTCCCTAGCATTCATGCATTCTTCATAAGTGGCGCTTGAAGAGACATTTCTAGCTCCGACTTCTTCAACTCCAGTTTCGTCAACTCCAACTTCGTCATCTTCTATTTGCGCTTTATGTTCTTCCTCACCATCAGTATTGTTTTCACTGTCTCCCCATTCTAAGTCCATCAACAGCTCCTTTTCGTGGCTTGCATCCCAGTTCCACTGACTTTCTTCCTCGAAGATCGCATCTCGGCTCACAATAATTTTCTTAGCAATGGGATCATACAATCTGTACCCTTTGGACTCATTACTGACACCAAGAAGCACACAGCTCATACTTTTATTTTCGAGCTTAGTTCTCCTAGCATCTGGAATATGGACATGCCCTACACATTCGAACACTCTAAAGTGCTCCACTGATGGCTTTTCTCAACCCCATGCCTCTTCTGGGGTCATCTCTTTAACAGCTAGTGTAGGTGACCTATTCAGAACATATACCGTCCATCTCACTGCCTCAGGCCAGAAGATCTTAGGCACCTTCTTTTCTGACAACATTGATCTCACAAGATTCATCACGGTCCTGTTCTTGCGCTCGGCTACTCCATTTTGCTGCGGAGTGTAAGTCGTAGTCAACTGCCTTTTTATCTCATTCTGCTTACAAAACTCGTTGAACTCCATAGAGTTAAACTCTCCTCCCCTATCTGTACACAGGTACTTAATAGGCAAACCAATTTCTTCTTCCACAAGCATCTTGAAACACTTTAAGAAATAAAATGCTTCTGACTTCTCTAATAAATATTATACCCATGCTTTTCTAGAGAAATCATCTATGAAGCATAATATGTATCTCTTCTTACTATTAGAAGCCAGAGTAATGGGGCCGCAAATGTGCATGAACCAATTGCAATTTCTGAGTCGCTCTCCATTGGCCCTTCTTGGGAATTGGGTCACGATGATGCTTGCCCTTTATGCAGTCGGTACAAACTACGGTGGAAGCTGGTAACTTAGGTAAGCCTCTTACCACTTCTTTGAACTGCAGCGTCCTCAGTCCCTTGTAGCTGATATGAGCATATCTACAATGCCATAGGTGGGAGGTGTCTTGTGTAGTAGCATTGAAGCATGATTCTTTTTGTACTTGAGCCTGAGCAAACAACACGAACATCCTGTTTGCGGTCATATTAGTATGAATAATTATACCTTGGTAAGGATGATATACCCAACACATCCCTGATTGAATTAGGATGGCTAAACTTTGCTCCTGTAGTTAACCTATACTCAAGAGGTTATTCTTGAGTTCAGGTACATAGAATACTTCAGTGACCACATTAGTTGCTCCATTCACCCTCAGCTTCACACTTCCCCTTCCGAGCACATTCATTTGAGTGTTGTTTCCAAGTTTCACCAAATGCCTGAAAGCTTCATCCATCTCGCTGAATACTAATTTATCTCCACACATGTGGTTCGAGCATCCTGAGTCTAAGAACCATGCCTCTTCTCTTTTTGTGTTGTGCATCTCGACATATGACATCAACAAGAGCTCTTCTTCCTTATCAAACTCGGTGTAATTCGCCTCCTTGTCCCAAGACGGACACTTATACTTGTAATGACCGAGTTGGTGACACTTGAAGCATTGTGGCTCGATTGAAGCTCTATCTTCCTCTTCCTCTTCCTCTAAAGGTGTTTCTGCCTCTTCCTCGTGTGGCAAGCTTCTCCTCTGAACTCACTTTCAAAGCATGTTCTTCACCAACTTTCTTTCGAAACTTCTGTTCATGCACAATCAAAGAGCTTTGCAGCTCATCAATCGTGAGGGAATCAATGTGCTTTGACTCCTCAATAGAGTAGACAACGTAGTTGAACTGTTCTGTTAAAGAGCGTAGGATTTTCTCCACCACTTTAACGTCCTACATGTCCTTTCCGTAGTTTCGCATATCATTAGCAACTAGCATAACTTTTGAGAAGTAATCGGAAACGGACTCACCAACCTTCATTTCCAAAACTTCAAAATCTCGACAAAGTGCCTGGAGTTGTGCACGCTTAACCCTTGCATTCCTTTGAAACTTTCTCTTCATTGACTCCCATATTTGTCTGGACGTATCCTTTTGAAGAATGGTCTAAAGAATAGGGGTTTATTCTAACAAAAGATTGAAAAATCAGTCCTAAACTCACGCAACCAATTCCTACACAATGTACATGTACATTTGACATATTCATTTCACACGTGTGCTTTCATTAATATATGAATTTTTTATTATTAATTCTCAATTAATTAATATTCACATTCATTTAATTAATATTCATCTTCATTTATGCATTTCAGTGTTATTAATCCTAATTATAAGTTATTTAGAATTTTACATTAAAAAATATATTTCGTTATTCACGTTCATGTATACTAATTAACATACATGTTTACTTAATTGGAAATTAAATAAATGATTTAACATTCATTATTTCGTATATATTCCTTTATATTAATTCTAAATTAATTAACATTTACGTTATTCAAATATTATTTTTACAGCACTTATAAAATATTTTATACTATCGTGCAACGTACGTTCAACATTGACTAGTTAATCTATAATTGACTATATCATTAAGAGTAATGTTATTCATCTCCAATGAGATTACAAATACAGTTTAGATTGCTCTAAATAATATGTTAAATGAAAGGTAAAATTAAATGATTTATTTAATTTCACATATTATTTATTGTCACATTAACGCCACCTAAATTGTGTTTATAACCCTGGTGAAGAAGAATAGCTTTATTCTATTATTAAACTGATTCGAAATTAGCCCGCTCACTGGCCGGCTCAGAATTGAGATCCAAATTACCCGCAATTTTATCTCGAGTTCCGTCCATTTTTTCTTCTTTCCCGACGGCGTTGACCTCCTCAAAATCTTCCCGTTGAAAGGAAGGACTCCACGCCGTCGTCTTCGGCTCACGGACACNGTTGACCTCCTCAAAATCTTCCCGTTGAAAGGAAGGACTCCACGCCGTCATCTTCGGCTCACGGACACCGTGGCGATTACGCTTCTCGAAGTACTTAACGGCCACGTGTATTCTCCTAAGTATGGCAAAGAACTCCTCCACCTCATCGTCTTCCGGCGACGGCCTAACGCTGTCATCATCTTCCTGCCCTTTGCATTTTTTTCCGTCAGCCTCTCCATCATCCAGCCACTTTCTCTTCTCCGCTTCCATTGTAAAAACAAGAGAAAAACGAAACTGGTAAAGTATGAAAATTTGTAAACAAATGTGTTATGGGTTTCTTGAATTTTAAGGTTTATAACAGCGAAAACAATGGTCTGGTGACTTGTGACGACATACTGGACTTGACGAGCGATTAGTATGAAACTGAAAAATGTCCTCTTTATACTTGGAAAAGAGATGAAATAGAACCATTGAGCAAAACGTGGAATATTCTCGTCCGGGAATGACGTCATATTGATGACGCATCATCATGTTGACTGGGATGTCGTTTGAATTTTTAGTGGCTTTGGGCCAGGCTAATTGGCCGGTTTTGATGCACATTTTTAAGGAGAGTGTATTTTTATTTTTATTTTTGTGATATGATGGTGAATATGTGGTTAAAAAATAAGGAAAAGTTATTGATTTAATATAAAGTATTATTTTATTAAAAAATGTGTAGTTGAAAATAAGTAGAAGAATGATAATGAAAATGTGACTCGAATATGAGCTTAGTCAGTGATTGATTTCAAATTTTTCTGTTTGGAATTTAATATTTTATGTATTGACTGATAATTAAGCTACTTACAAGTTTATTCAAGTATAGGATTTATTGAAAGACTATGTCCCTATTTAATATCGCTAAAAAATTTGATTAAAATCTAAATCAAAATCAATAATCAATTTTAACCACACATACTATTAACTTTTATTAAAATTTATTAAAAATCTGATTTTAATCTTATTCAACTCATGTTTATAAATTATTGAATCACTTATAATTCATAAATTTCATGATCAATTGTGCTGCATGTATATCATAACTTACATATTTGTTGTATCAACAAGTGATGTGACAAGATTTGACCGAATTAAAATCTCATCAACCAAATAAAAAAATCATCTAAGTTTTTTTTTATCATTAACACACATTACATAAACACAACCCCCTCAACATCATCAATTTGTTAAAATAATAATAATAATAATAATAATAATAATAAAGAAATAAATCTATAAATTGTGATGTATAATAAGTATTTTTATTCTGTAATACCCACAAGTACTATCGATTGTCAAATAATACTATAATACTCATTTCTATTTATTTATAATTTAAGTCGATTTATTTGACTACATAGTAAATGTTAATGCAGGAAAATGTTGTCTATTTTACAAGATAAATATTTTTTTTTTTTTTGGGTCTATAGAATAGTATCATAAGACTAGTCAATAGCATACAACATACTTCACGTTTTTTGTTAATTTTATTCTCTCATAAGTCTTGATATGTTTTCAACATTTCATATTTCTTTTAAATCAATTCAAAAATAAATAAATGAAAGCTCACATCTTCCTTAACCAACTTTTTGACTTGTAGTCGAATCTATCTAGATGCCCACCTAAATGGTAGTAGATGGTAATAAAAATTGACTTAGTTGTCGGCAGCCCAAGTCCATTAATTTTTTAGTCTTTCTTGGTCGACACTCGACTCCACGTTACACAATTTAGATATTGAGAGTCAAGTGCACAAACGAAATTATATGATATTGATAGCGTGGTTAATAAATAAATATCAAGATTTTCGGGTATTCAAAAGGGGAAAATACTTAACTATGAATGAATGTTTCAATGCAATTTCAAAAATATAAAATGTCAATTTTTTTTTTAAAATCAAGTGGTCACATTTTTATGATCTTTCATAAAATATTACGAGGGTCACGATCACGATAACGTTCAATTTATATTCACAATCACGTAATAGTCACAAATTGCACAAAATTACAATCATAAGACCACAATTTATTTATTACATTTACGTATAATTGCAAATCATATATTTTAATATCATAAATTTTTTTATTAGTCACAAATTACTCAATTAACTAATGGTCAAAACCACCATTCGTCTCAGTTCACTCCATTCCACCACCGCTGGCACAACCAAAATCGTCACCTCTACCTCAAGTCTATTTCCAACTCCACCTTCGACCTATTAGGCTATCACCACTACCACTTGCACCTCGAATTAACAGACACCACCACTACGTCTGACAACCACCGCTCATCCCGTCGAAAATTGGATCCAATAGTGAATTAATTACCTAACATCGGCATCACTGACAACATCGATGACCATAATAGTAGGAAGGCTAGCGGGGCCACAAGCGAGACCAAAAAAGTTGAGCATGTCCTTGTTCGATGTTGCA